>JBCAUA010827739.1:0-14364 GCA_038406235.1 Peronia verruculata
TATTTCAAGCAAAGAGCGCAAAAGTGATTTTTTTTTTTTTTCTCCTACTTCTTCTTTACACTACTTGTTCAACATCTTTTTTTTTTTTTTTGCCTGGCAAAGGGAAGTAAACAGATCTGGGCAGAACAATTTCTCACAGAATTATTTTGACAAGGTTAAGATACAAAATAAATGCAATGAATGTAATGTTGTTGTTGTTGCTGCTGTTATTGTTGTTACTGTTGTTGCTACTGTTGTTGGTGGTGGTGGCGCCATGTTATGTTTTGTTGCCATCTTTGTTTTGTTTATTGACTCTTGTTTGTTTGTTTCATGTTATTCTTTATTTATTTCTAAAGAGGCTCACAACACTCTGCATTGCAAGAAAGTAAATAGCGTACATGCTTTTCTGCTTTACATCCTAGTATTGTGTTTTATTACTGTGTTTTATCAACAATAAAAATAGCAAGGACAAACTGTTTATTTTTATGCTACATCGCAAGCGAGATAACCTCCATCAGGAGGTTGAGAGAAGTTTTATAGAATATAACGTACATCGCAAATGAAAGCTCCTCCAACAGTTGCCTACTAAAACCTATTATATTTTGTTATGGGTGACAAACTATGTGTTTGTGTGTGGTGTCCTAGTTTTAACACTGGATTATTGGCAAAAATAGACGGATCTCCCATTTCAACAGCATTGTTGTGGTGACAGCTGGTCGAAATAGCATTTAACAAATTAAAAAAATAAATAAAAAGAAGAAGAAAAAAAAAGAGGACAAACACATAACCGGTTTGTACATAATTATGTATCGCAAGATCACTCAACTTTAAGCACACATTCTACTGGCATGCTAGCTCCTACATCGCTCTGCATTCTTCTCTCCACGTGCTCCGTATTTCTCTCTCTTTCTGTCTTTCTTTTTCTGTCTTTCCCTCGCTCAGTTTCTTCTCTCTCTCTCTCTCTCTTTCCTTTCCATTTCTCCAATTTCTTTATTATTGCTGTTTTGTTTCGTTCAAAACTCAAGGAGCCTTATAATATAATACACAAATATGTAAGTAAATACAAAACAACACACAATTCAAGACAGATAACTACGATGTCTTGATTTAAAAAAAAAAAAATACAAGGAGAAGCCCAATGGAAGGATTACCAAAATGGCACTGTGGCAGAGATATCCTTCAGCAAGAACGTCCGATGTTCAATATAATTATGCATTGGGTAAGACGGGTAAGATGAGACAGTACAAAATAAACTTGACAGGTCCTGGACAAGACATTTATTAGTTCACAGTTGAAGGAATAATGACTTTATAATGCTGAGTAACTGCACACCTACGCATACTCAAGCGTACTCGACATGAAAGTAACACATTACTAACTTCGAAGAACATGACAACTTCAGGTAACTAGGCTGCATTTGGCGTACAGGTAGTTGATGGTAGAACTGAAGTTCTGTCCGGAATCAGTTCTTAAATAAGAGCACTCGTCCACCTCTTTCGGAAGGTATTCCTTTTCTCGAATAGTGGATAGCTTGAGTCACTGCAGATTTCTACATCACTATTGGTGTTCATTTGTTTTCATTCCTATTGATTGCGGTCTAACTTAACAGCTCAATCTGCCGAATATTTATGTGTTTTCCTTTTAAGGACTTTCCATTCTGTTAATTTTGACTCTCCCCCCCCCCCTCCCCCTTCTATTTTCTTACTCCTATTCCGAGCAAAATCTATATTCCGTTCGTAAGTCTCAATGTTTGGAGCAGAAAGATAATTGAAAAAGAAAGCGATCTTGTTTAATATAAAGCGCGTTTCCTATACGGACACATCTTCAAACTAGTGTACCGGTAAGATAATGATGGCACTATAACATGCTGTTCACACCCTACCTTGGGAGTCCATCCCATCTCTCCTCATCTAACCCCTCTCCTTCATCTTCCGTATGAGTTTTCACACATACGGCCGGCCATACTGCAAACGCCATATGGCACGATACCCACACCAAAATAATGTTTGTTGGAGATATTAGCAGACAGACGGCACAGATGGTGGGATCTCTGTCACATACGGTCGTTGCGATCTGGGTTACGTGTGACTGTGAGCGGGTAAGTGTGTTCTGAAGGTGTGTGTTAATATGTATGTTTGTGTGTGAGCGAAGTGATAACACCTATCTGTTTAGGAGTAAATATAAAATCATCTGATCATGTTCTGGCTCGCATCTGTCATCACCAGAGTTTAGCTAATATCTGTAAAAATGTAGTGAAATGTCACAACCAGCACAGCTAACCTGATAATCAAGAAACGGAACCAGATAAAACTGTTATTTTAATATTGAGTTTTATGACTGTCTTTCTCTTCCTCACATATTTCCTCCGTCGCCTCCTAAACCGCCAGCTGCTGCCTATTAAAACAAACATACACACACCTGATAGATAGCTAGAACTAGCTATGAAAGCTGTGAAACGTGTGTTCTAGGTAAGCATCTGCATTACACAGAACCTATCTCTGAAAGCCATAACATCGATAATACGGAAGTGTTGAAAATTCTATTCCGGCACGCTCATTAAATGTATGAATGTCTAGTTTTCAAACTCTTTTAATTTTTTTAACTCTGTGGTAGATGCAATCACAAGCAGTCTGTCCACATTTTGCATCTATTCATTTGTGCCCATACTGTTATTTCAAACATCTGACTCAGTTAGGACTCTGGAGCCAGACGTATATAGTATGTTTGAGCTCGAAGTCAGACACCCATCAACATACAACTCTACCCACTCATCCTTTCGCTAAAGACTAGCATTCATTACACTTCCCTCAAATGTATTTGAGAGACAGTCTTTCGACATTTTGCTCCTATGCATTTCGCAGTTTCAAAGGGACTACGATAGTTCACTGCATGTAGATTAACAAGTGGATCTTTCTAAATGCGTCATTGTCATTTATGTCGGACATTTCATTCAAAAGATCAAACGAGCTGTTTTGCAAGTTAGCTCTACCCCTGTCTTTTCCCTGTGTATTATAAGGGTAATTGTGTCAGCTTGCTTTTCTTTAAAGAGTTGAATTGGAGCACTAGGCCTATCTGATATCTGATATCCAAAATGTTCCCTTTTATTTAAATGTGTCCATGATTATATCATGTAATCCCAACTGTAAAATGTGAAAGGAACTGATAGGATATGTACGTTTGACAGCGCTGTGCGAAGGCTGAACTGTTAAGCTTAAGGCGCTCGTGAGTCTGTCATTAGCGATATTTAGTCATGGTTAAAAACAAGTCGTGGCTCATTCTGTGCCAATCTCTCATTTTATTGTCGAGTGGAAACAATTTCATTTTATTGAAAACTCTTTTATTTGATTTCTGTTGTAACTTCTCCCCATCAAAGAACAGTAAAATTTAGGGGATTTTCTCCGCTTTTTCCTTGTTGAGTGGAAAACAATAAAGAGAGAGAGAGAGAGAGACTGAAGAGAGGGAAGAAAGGCTGAGAGGATTGGGGGGGGGGGGGGTAAACAGCGAAAAGGGACCAGTAAAAGAAAGAGGAATCATAGAGAGAACGACAACAGACAGACGAAAAGGGAGAGGAAGAAAAGTATGGAGAAAAATGGAGACATATCACAGGATGTCACTCTTTGTTTCTATCACTGTAACAGTAACAACCTGTGGTCCAAGGAACGACTTAACCTCTTCATTGTGCAAAGCTATTTAAACATACATTTTTTACTGTTCCTAAAGTTGTTCCACAGTTTAAAGGTCAACAATCTTGTCGGTACAGAGTGTTTGTGTTTTCACTGTGCCAGGATCGAGTCAGTTGTGTACATATATTCACAGACTTCGCTTGGTACGGTATGCTGGGTTAAAAAAAAAAATGCACTTATGTTTTCATAATGATAAACTATTTAATCATGTAAGCACCAAATATTTTGGCAAACCGACAACTTGGGAATAAATGTATCTGTTTTTGTCATCCACATTGCGCTTCCGCTTTGTGGGTTACCATGTTTCGATTAGAACTATCGGTTCGCACTGTAGGTGTGTAGGCCCCTTTAGGGTTTCAAATGATGTCTAATCTTCACTTCTAAAGGTTCGAGTCTCTGGCAGCCAAAAAGCAAAGTCTGTACAGAGGGAGACATTTATAAGTGTCTCAGGCAAAGAGATTATACGATCAGTTGGCAAAATGTATAACTAACTGACTCAGTGTGGTAAAGAAAAGAAGTGGATTCTTTTCAGAAAGTTTTTTTTTTTAATTTAAAAAATATATAAATAGACTTTTGGCATTGCAGATTAGTATCCTAAGGTTCACAGAGTTGACTAAACTCGCCTCTGCTGTAACAGTTCCAGCACCTGATATAATATGAATTACATTTAAATATATATATATATATATATATATATATGGCAGTCATCTCCTATTCTGCCGCAGGACGGAATCTGAATATTTCATACAGAGAGACGAGAAGAAACAACATTCCAGCGAATTCCAGCCCGTACTGCAGTGCAAAGTGGCGAAATTTTAATAATGTAAATGACAATTGATTTTAGAAGTGGCATTTCGCAATATTTATAACAAATTTTCAACGGAGCGACCTTTATATCTGACATAATACATATCTGACCACTGCGCCGTGGTTCAAATGAACAGTCCCTGTTCGATTAACCTCTGTGGTCGAATTCAGCATAAAGGATTGACATGTGAACCCCCGGACTTGATGATCTGAATGAATGGAACCACTCGACCACATGAAAAAAAAGTGCCAAATTACCATAACAAAGCCTTTCAGAGAAGAATGACGAGAAAGAACCGGAATTGTTCGATCTTTCTGACAATATTAAAGTACTGACAGTACGTTTTATAGTCTAATTTTTTAACTTCAAGCTAACGTTGAAATTGCCGAAGTTTTTTGTTTCACTTAAAAGGGACACATACACACACACACACACACACACACACAAACACACACACACACACACTTCCACACCACTGAACACATAAGGCTAACCCATTCATCATCATGACATCAGGGATGACTCAACGCTATTCATATACATGTATGCATTTTCCCTTGGCTATTGGAACGGACAACTCCCATGTCCATATGATGCCCATTGTCCTAGATGATAATGTATTCTGTGGGATTCTATGCACCCTAAAGGATCCTCGTTCTTCATTCCTCATTCCATCACGTTCGTTTCTCAAACTTCCCTCACCGTTTTACATGTTGTGATGGGCCAGTCGCTGAGACAGCTCGCTCGTTGACTTCATAAACGTGGTTATGTTATTTATGTCTATTCAGAACTTGCAGTGCTCGCAAAAAGCATGGGAAATGGGTGCTGTGATAGAGTCTGATTTCTGAAAGGAATGATGTCCCTGCTCAGATCATATTGATTGTGCTTTTGTCCCATTTTATTTTTCATTTTCAGATGTCTCCTTCTCACGTTGTTCTTATTTCTCTCCCTCTCTCTCTCTTTCTCTCTCTCTCTCTTTCTATTCCTATCTTTTTGTCTTGCTTTTCTTTTTTCCTTTCTTTCCAGTCTTTCATTCTTTCACTGTCAGTCTGTCTTTCATTCCCTATTTCTTCTATCGTCTCTGTTTGTCGCTAAGGTTTTCCTTGTCCTTCTAGGTCTCACTATCTTTCCCTATTCTCTCTTTCACTCGCTCTTTCGCCATTGTTTTTCTCCTATCAGCTCTTTTCCACTCTCTCTCCTTCCCCCCCCTCTCTCTCTCTTTCTTTCTCTCTCTCTCTCTCTTTCCCTCACCCATCACAAGTTCAATGGCCAGGTCCCAACGTGACTCACAGAAGTCATTACATCTTTCCATTCATAAAATGTCCTGCTCTACAACAAAACACATGATATTTCTCCATATGGAAGAGCCCTCGGACTTCTTCTGGCCACGGATCACCACCAAAGCTCGAGAGTTCATGCAACCCGTCCACATTGTGGCCATTTGCAGACATCCATCATTCATGTGGGCCTCAGAGACCATTCGAAAGCTATTTGTCAAAATCGGCACAGCTCTGACTAGTTCACCCTGCCTCGCTTGGCGACAAAAACAACTATACACTTGGAGCTCCACACAACTCGAAATCAAAACTGGCTGAAAATTATGGCTGATAATGACAAAAAGAAGGCCTAAAAGTGCAATTCTTCATTTAATTTTGATCTAGATCATAATAAATGATGGACCACAGGGTGTGTCAGTCTGAGATATCAACACTGCAGGTAGTGTTGATATCAGGCAGCAAGAGGATAATCCCTTAATCACAGTTGATGGTTTCCGCCGACAGAACCTGAGAATGAAGAACACGTCTCATCAGTATTTGTTGATGCTAGTGAGTAGCAGTGGCGATAAAGAACTGAAAATGTTTATTCTGTCTCTAGTTTTACTATGTAGTACCTCGGAATGCTTTGTAAAATTGTTTCAGCACAATACAAAGCTAATTTTTGATGTCATTTTTGGTCATTATCTGCTGTCACTAACAGCGTTCTTGTTTTATTTTGTATTGCTTTGCTTTGAGTGTTGAACCTCTCCGTTTACATGTGCTTGTGAGTTTCCATTGAACGCAATGCTAATGGAGCAAACTATCCACAAACGACCCAAAAGCCTAAAAATGCCATGATTCAAAGCTTGCTTATCGTGATTCGCGTTATCCAGTGACCGAGCGCTTGAGATAACGTCTTTTTCATTGACTTCCCCTTCATGCATCCACTCTTGCTGTAAAGTCCAATGTCCACATGACATTTTATACATGACATTTCACGAGACCTCTGTTTGTACAAAACCAAACGATGCTTCGTAGTGAACATTTCTATTTTCCCTGGATACGGCATAACAGAGACTGTTTTGTTTAGTTTTATCTTGTTTTTGTTTTCTACTATAGATTGTTTGTTTGTTTCTAGCTAGTCAAAGCCATTCCCATTAAGTTTGAAAATGGCTAAATCCAATCATCGAATGTCGAATAATCCGTTAACATTCTCTTACGTTACGAGAACATCACTCTTAAATTTGTTAAAGAAAACGTTATCTCTTTCGCTGCTACCACCAAATCATTCATTTTTCGTGGATTGTACGGAAACATGAAACCAAAACTTGCAGGGTTGAAATATGTTTTCGAGAACTGCTATACACTTGAGGCACCTCTACATGAAATGAACGGTTCGCAACTCGAAGGAGTCCAAACAGGCTTTGATTGTTCAGGGTGTTTGAAAAATAATGCCTCGGACTGAAATATAGATCTTCTTCAGAGAAACGCCACCGTCAAAACAGTCATGTACCCCTCTGATTGACCTCCTCTGACTAGTTTCAGCCTGTGGCGAGCTTCAGCGCTGGAAAACAACGTGGCATGCACATCTTCAATATATCAGCGATTTCCCAATTCAACAACGTTCCAACTTCTTTTCCTGTGTCCTTGTTAATTGCTGTTGCATTTGTTGTTGTTGTTGTTGTCCTTATTTTTTTTTTTTAACCTGTCCACTCTGGCTTATCAACAAACACGCAAGATCTGTCCAATCTTGGGGGGAAAAAAACCCTTTTCGCTGTTCATTTTAGATTGTTCCCATTTCCTTAAATCAGGACAAAAAAGGGACCAAAAAAAAAATCCTTGGCCTATCGATCTTTTCCACATTTGCACAAAGCTTCTTACAGTGGATGTTTCCGTTGCTTGTGTGGATATTTGTTTCTTTTGCTACTACAACTGCATAAAATGAAGCGGGATCAAATCATGGTTGCGCGACTGATAAGACAGCATATTTTATTCTTCCAATCGATAAACCATGGAAATCCAGTTTCCAAGCTCCCCTTTTCGCCTTTTTATCAAACTATTCCAAGGAATCGAGCCCCTGTCCGTTTATTCGTTATGTTACTTAACAACAATTCATACCCCTCTGATTCTTCGTTCCTCTCTCTGTACCTTTCTTTCTTCTTACCGAACTCTTTCCCTACAATTTCTAAATTTCGCTCTCTCTCTCTTTCACTCCCCCCCCCCCCCAACCATTTTCCTACCCGGAGTGGACAGCGCTGAACTGGATAGTAACTATTGTTGGCTCTCTGTGCCTGGTCCACAGCTGCTGTCTATAAACGAACTTACCCACGCCATAACGTTCTCCACCTATCGTTCATTCTGGCCCGGCTCAGTAAAGTTCGTTAGGCCAAATGTCCAACAGTTGCATGGCAAATGCTGCGGAACTCAATTTTGAATCTGGACAGGAGAGAGCATGGATAGACAGGAGGGAAGGGTGGGGGGGGGGGGGGGGCAAGAAAAGGAGAGAGTGTATGTATCTGTCCCTGAACAAAACTGGTAGCAATCTAAAATTGACTTGTGGAGGAGAAGGACGCACAGTACTTTCTTAAATGGCCCATCGATCATTTGCTTTCTTGCATGCAGTTTCTTGACAGGGAAGTCGCACGTACAGCTTTTTCGAATGGCCGAAAGAAAAAGGCACCTCCAACGTTCCGCCTAAAGTAGGCCGAGGCACCGCTGTCTTAGCTCTTCCAAGGATTTATCACATTTTATTAACTATTAGGAATTTTTTGTAGGGCGAGAAGTTAGCCTTCCGAGATGCAAAAAGCTGATGTGATCTCTGATGCTCAGCATGACTGGACAAGCTTTTAAGCCTTAAGCATACAAATGGTATTGCCTGCTTGATGTATGATGCTATGGCCATGAATAGGATAAATTCCCTCAACTGTAAGCTCATACATGAGAGGGATTGTATGCACGTGTGACATGATTTGTTGACGCGTTTGTCAGCAATTCCTATGTATGAGTGCTCTCGGCAACCGAGCATTCAGGAGATAACTACTATCATCTGATGGCTGAATTAGGCTCTTTCTTCACCTCTGATTCAAGGCCAGCTGTAAAGAAGGGCATGGGAATGACTAATGAGGATAGTAGTTGAGCTGGACATGACTGACCATCTCTATTTTGTGTAGCCAAAGTGACTCATGAGGTTACCAATAGATCAATAAGTGACGGGCATGAGCCGTTGTGTTTCTACCATGCTCACCAAGCAGTATCACTCTTTCCTCATTGTCAATTTCTATGACCACAGGGATGGATGTTCATGCGTTGAACAGAGAGAGAGAGAGAGATCAGCTACCCAGAGGGCTCATTTATTTGCTATAACTCCAAATTAGGATTGATTTTTTTTTTTTTTCATCTCTATTTCCAGGATGCAGCTGGATTATGTTTGAAAATGGTATAGTTTGGGAACCCAAAGCACAGGCAGAAGAAGGCCATGACAAAAACAGGATATGACCACGTTTGATCACTGCTGACGCGAGCTGGTGGATGTAGTGAGTGAAAGAAGGGATCATATTATTTTGCGTAATGTTTCCAAAGATCACAAACTCCTGTAAGTCTGGGCTCCTCCTGAAACATGGATTTCCAAAACGAAGCAAGCCTGAGAAAACAGACCATTTGATACACACCTCGCACCCACACAATTCCAACATTCCGATGCAGGGTTTGCAAAGCTATTAAAGCTGATCTTGCCCAAATCTCGGCACTCGACCCCTCGACCTCGGCGCTGGTTCTACATCTCCAAAATCTAATATTGGCCGATAATTAAGTGTCTGGCCGCAAAAACAGCCACTTCCATTTCAATTTCAGTTAAGCCACTCAGCCGACGGAGCCGTCCATAAAACTCGACCCCTTAACGATTATTGGCCGTCCCAACCCTGTACTCCCGAGCAGTGGATGAGATACAGGACAACAGACAGCAAGCGGTGATCATGGATTTCCATCTCCATACGAAGCACTGCCTGTTGCGCCCAGTGCCCCTGTCATTTCCCTGATAGATCCGCTTTCCTGTCCGCCGCACGATCCTTGCTCTACCATTACCACTAATCTGAGTGCTTTTGATTCTACTCTCATATAACAATCGTCTATTTAGCATGCAAACTTCTCCCATTACTAATCTATACTGTTTTATTATTAAGTCTTTCTCACCGTCTGGGGATTGTAATCTATATTTTTTACTATCCCGTTCCAACCTTTATACTTTACCATTTTTATTTATTTATTTATTTATTTTATTATTATTATTTTTTTTTGTATTATTATTATTATTATTATTATTCAAACAGTGGTTATATCTTAATTTCAACATGGAAAAAGAGATGTTTCCTAATTTTCTTTCTTTTTTTTTTTTTTTTGCACTTCTCTTAACGCACACGAAAAAAAAAAATGGTATTCATTTTTCAATGATTTGTAATATGAAAAGAAAATCAGGGGATTTTTGTTTTTCTTTTTTAACAGCCAGGATCAATTTCACAATATCTATTCCACACTCAATCCCTTGAGCCTTTATTCCGCCGATTTCCTTTCATAATCTTCAGCTGTTTCCTCTCAGCATCTGTGTGCACATCCGGCATTGGCTGACGGATGATTGGCCAGCAACATGTTCAAGATCAAACAGCGCAGCTCCACAACTCCACAGATCGCATTCATCCCCCTCTGCTCTCTCTCTCTCTCTCTCTCTCCATCCTTCCTTTCATTCTTTTCAACCCTTTCATTTCCTAGCCTCCATATCATTCAATTCAGATCATCCCTTCATCCCTTTTCCGGTGTTTGATCGCCATTCCCTTCCCTCCTCCCTCCCCGTCTTCTCCATCCCCCGGTTTCTTTCTCATAATTTTTTTATTCAATCGCCCACTCAGAGACGATCTCTCCTCTCTTTCAGGATCTCGCCATATCCCTTTCACCCACAGTCGTGGCCATCCACAGGACGGACCACCGTCCAACGCTGCCAGCGGACTTGGACAAAAACGTCTTTTTCTTGAGAACAATGTTTCCAGAAAACTGCCATTCAATACTAAAAGAAAAAATAAAAAATTGCGCAGAAAAGCAAATAAACTTTAAAAAAACTGGTGCAGTGGATTGTTTTTTAACACTGTGGAATGTTGTACTTGAATATTTTATTTATTAACATTGTGCTGTTTCAGGAAAACGCAAAACATTCTTTCTTCTTCTCTTTCAACACGCAGTGAACAAAATGAAGCATTATTCCTCTATTAAGAAGAAGAAGAAAGCGATGTCGTGGGATGAGTCCTAAAAAACTGTGAAAAGCTATACAGTCATGTACATGTATCTGAACAGGCGACATAATGAAACTATAATGAACAAAAGGCGTTTTGTCACAATTTGTTAACACTTACGGCGTCTGACCCTATCCCCTCCCAGAACCCACCCTCTCCCCACGCCCAAACCCCTTTCTCTTCATCAGTGCTTGCTTCTCTCTTCCCCGCTGTCCCCACCCTGCTCACCAAACAGTCTTTTCGGTTTTGAACGTCCCTTGAGTCGTGACCTTCCTACCCGGGGTTGAGGGAAAATAAATGTTATCGGTGTTGCTTGACAACTTGGGGGAAATCAGGTGTCAGTCCAGTTCCTCTCCGCTTCTTCCCCCAGAGCCCCAACCAACAGTAATGTATGAGCCAAAGAGACTGAAAAACAGTCACTTCACTTTCGTAAATTGTTTCTTCTTTAAAGTGGTACAGCTGATATTTTCTCATTCTTCTTCAATTTTTTGTCGGTGATTGTCAGAATGCAGAAACTTGGAGGGGAGAATTCCCTGCAACCCCCCCCCCCCCCCTCTCCCTTCCCGGTCCTTTTTTTTTTTTTTTTGGTAAAGTGCCATGGACATCTAATCTGTCTTCCTCAATCCTTTGTCCTCTCGGCAAGTGTTACTGAAGTCATCACTAAGCGACAATCGGCGGAACAAAAAGGAACAGTTTGAACCATTTAGGACCAAAGAATAACATACATCATAGAAGACACCTGTAAGTCAGGACAATTGTTTCTACGTATGTGAAATTTACTAACTATTTACAAATTGAGAACTGTAGGCGGCGAGGCTTTGAGAAAGATTATGAAAAGGGACATGTTTACATTTCACTTTCTACACTTGACGAACAGTGTAATAATCATGTCTGTGTAAGATCTAGAAAAGGAAGAGAGAACCTCAACAGGCTGCATAGAGATGAAAAGATGGGGGAGGGGGAAGATGTGGAGGTGCAGCAGTATCATCTAAGAGAGGGAGAGGCCTGGGAAAATAGAGAAAGGGTGAGGAAAGGGGCTGGGCTAACTGTCGAAGTATGTATGGAGTCACTGATTGAAAGGGCCGGACCCCTCAGTAATTAGCCCAAACCCCAGCGCTGATGGGCGCCTGTCTGGGGTCGAAGGTCACTTGGGAAATGAGCAACCAACCGGTCATGTTTACGGAGTGACTCACCCGGACAGTCAGTACTATCCACTAGCCAACATCTCCTTGCCCGTCCCTGCAATTAACCAAGTCTCCGCTGAAATATTAATTCACTAACACATCCAATTTAAGCCTACAGGCCCAACAACAAAGAACAAATAATTGATTCTATAATAATACTTAAACCTAAAAATAACTATCTTTAATATTCTTATGACAGAGAATTTATTACTGCCCTGACAGCCAAAGTTATAATGCGGAAAGTGAAATATGCCCTCAAGTTTTACTGACAACAGAAATGGTTCTGTAAGATGTTATATTTAACTGCTGGACAAGCAGGTGGCAGGATACCACTTTATGTTTCTTTTTTCAATGCAATGTTCCGTGCCCTGTTGACAAAGTCATGCGTTGCCTGTTCCTTCACTGAACTATAAAAAGATCTAAAATATTTATAAAATACGTCTTAAGTCTTGTCTCCTTGTTACCATATCACAAAGGTGACTTTAAACACACACACACACACACACACACACAATGCAATTCTCTCTAAATTTGAGCCCTGGACATTTAGTTCCAGCCAAGAAAGGCCCCACAAGATAATATATTACTTCCTGGTAACTACCTCTAATATTTTCCTGTCATCTTGTTAATCGAAAACCATCGGGTGGGGGAAAAAATATTGCTCAATAACTAGCGCGCTCTGAGAGGATAAAAGAAAAATGAGCGTGAAAGGTCACAATTTATTTCAGGAGATAGACATGAAATTTCCCCGTTTCTCCGAACTACAGAGTAATTGCATCCACTGGTAACGTCTTTTAGATGTATAAAGTTCTTCTCTGAATTTCGTTTTGAATGTTCGTGAATCTGGGTGGTGTCTTACTTAAATAATACGTGGGTTTGATGTTGGACTGATATGCAAATTGAGTGTCTGTACGTTTCTCTGTAAGAGTTCTCTCGTTCACTTCTAGTAAAGACAGAGAGAGAGAGAGAGAGAGTTCTAATATTATAGGAAAGATTCTTAAGAATGAGAGTGAGCGAAGTGGGTATAGATCTGTCTATACTGGCGATGTAGAGCTTTGCCTGCGTAACGGAATCACAGCGAAGGAAAAGGAAAGCCGAACTCTCGAAGTCAAAATCTGAATTCTCACTCATTCATTCCTTTCATTTCATACTGAAAGCAAGATGGTCACCACAGAATCATACAGAACACGAGATCGCTATAGAGGGTAGAACTAAGTGGGGCAGGGTGTCGTTTTTTAGGTACCCCCACTTATGTAAAGATGACTTGTTTCAATGCCAGTGCTTGCATAAGAAATACGGCCGCTACACAGTGTACTGCCACTTTTATAAGAATGAGAGCTTCTATATCATCATACGGTCAAGACCAAGGTCTCTGTCTCAAGGAGCAAAATGAGCCATCATAGGATCATCATTTGGGGATTGGAGTGCTGGGGAAATGGGCGAGAGACAGCCAACATAAAACACTCGTCTCGTTATGTGTTCTTTCCGCTGTCTCGGAAAAGCTCTCAACTATCCGAGGGCCAAAGCTTTCCATTGGTGCCAGTGACAAATTCAAGACGTTGGCTCCAGTGTTTAGACTTCCTGATTCTCTTTTGTTGTCCTTTTGATTGTCTGATTTTTATACGGGGCGTCTGATATTGTTCTGATCATGAATGATGCAGCCTGGACTCTCCTTCTCTCTCTCTCTCTCTCTCTCTTTCTCTCTCTTAGACGTTTGTTTTGTCTGTCCGTCCCTTGAGAAAAACTGCAGACACTTCCTGTTTTATGTCTAGCACAAAGTAA
Source organism: Peronia verruculata (assembly GCA_038406235.1). NCBI lineage: Eukaryota > Metazoa > Mollusca > Gastropoda > Systellommatophora > Onchidiidae > Peronia > Peronia verruculata. The sequence continues at coordinate 13,969 of JBCAUA010827739.1, forward strand.
CAAACATTTCATATCTCTTTCTCTCTCTCTCTCCCTCTCCCTCTCTTTCTTTCTCGTTCTCCCTCGTTCTCTCTCTTTGTCTCATTAGCCTCCCCTCCCACTCTATCCTGTCATCTCTCACCCTCTCTTTGCCATCTCTCTGTGTTATCCCCCCCTTTTTTTCTCTCAGTCTGTCTATCTCTTTTTCCTTCTCAGCAGCTCGCCTTCTTTTTTATTACATAAAATACCTTTACAAAAGCAAAAGCGTGCATTAAGGTTTGTTTTTCATACACTGTTCTCTGTCATTCAGTCTTTGATTCCACTTCTAACTCACACGACTCCCCTCCCCCACCTCCTCTTCAAGCACTCTCTCACTCCCACATCCCTTTTTGTTCTCCTTCCTGCACTCACACTCAA
>JBCAUA010827749.1:0-14363 GCA_038406235.1 Peronia verruculata
TCTATTTAATTCGACCTACTTAAAAGCTCAGGAAATGACGTCATACGTTATATTTTTAGCTGTGCTCTGCACAACCTCCCTGTAAAAACGAGAACTGCAAGCGGGACGTCCATACTGGCTCTGAGATCGTTCGTTTAAGTCTTTACTCATAACACTGCCTTGAATATCCTTTCTAAATTGTTCCTTTAATTGCCCTTTCCCCTTCCCACCCCCCACCCCCCAAATGTTTTTTCCTTTTGTTTTGCCTATGCCTTTCAACGATAAATCTTCTCGTTCTGGAATTGTCCAAGTTTCCCCAGAATTAACGGAATTAATCCTTTATTCACTGTTACGCCTGAGTTATGGCTGAATGTCGATTAAATAGCGGTAAGTTTTGCTCCACTTTTAAAACGCTGATCAAATCGTCTCTCCGAGGCGAAAAGATTTCAAACGATAGTAAACTTCGACAGGCTGCAATCAGAAAGTTAAATATTCTCAAAACATGTAGCCTAAACCAGGAAAGCATGGCCCGCGAAGAGATCAGAGAGAAAGGTAATAAAATCCTCAACATGTTTGTCTGAGCCCACTCATGTCTAATTATATCCATTTCACAGTGAAATAATGTTCTAATATCAGATACCCCCAGTTCAATGCAGCAGCTTTAATGTTCACCACAAGCTCCGTGGGTGGGTACTGAAAGCGAACAAAACAAAGAAATCTTGGGGGGGGGGGGGTCATAATTATTATTCTCGCTGTACTGAAAGCTTGGGAAAATCTGGCGGCCAGCAAAAAGAATTTCCGTCGAATAAAAATATTGAAGAAAAGCCCTTCATCACTAAAGTAGCAGCGATTGTGAAGACGAAAGCCTCTGACAATGCATTGCACAACGGCAAATTGATTGAGCCCTCGCTGGAACATTGAATTGCGATAAAACAAATACTAAATTTTAAGCAAGTAATAAAAAAAAAATAAATAAATGAAACTATAAAGTCATTGAATTTATCAATGGGCGTCGGCAATAAAAGCGCTTAACAAAAACTACGTCGATAACAACAACTACAGAGACAACAAATAAACGAAGAGAAGAAAAACTAAAATTTCCTCCACTGAGAATTTTTGATTAATGAGTTTCGGCAGAAATAGATTAAAATTCATGAAATGACAACTGCCAATTGTCGTTTTGAAGGTGTCTATTATACATAAACGCAGTTCCTGTGCTTTAGTTGTGAAATAATGGATTTCTCATTTTGCAGTGTGTTCTGCGTAGACTGAAAACGCTTAATGTTGTTGAACAGTGCTTTCATGTATTATATACTTTTAGAATTTAAAAAGAGGAATTAAAATATTTAGTAAATAAACAACTGCTTGTTATCATTAATGGATTCTGAAATACAGTTTGTTGTTTGCTCAAAATCTGCCCTCATATAGGACAAGGTAAGTTGAAAGACAGAAGAGAAAGAAATGCATTGTGGGCATACTTATCACGTTTGTTCTCATCAATAGTATCCTAAATTTGGGTTAATCGTTCAAGATGCTGTTTTGTTAATTCTGTCTCTCATCACAGAATTAATAAGCCTACGTATGAAAGAGCTTGCAATAGCCTAATGTTGATTGTCCCAGATGTTTAAATACGTGTAAGCTACACTGACAAGTACAGTTCATATGGGCCGACAAGAATTGAAAATTTAGCTGGCGATCTCAACTTACTCATGAGTTCTGTAAGGTGTCATATTGTTTCTTGTTTTTGTTTGGTTGCTGGTAGACCGTCGTCTTTTATTTTAATACATTTCTATAGAACGAAAAACAGCCTTTGTGGGAGATCTTTTAAATGTAGGTCAAACCCATACTGCCCTGCGACTCAAAGCGTATGTCAAGCGTGCGCACCTCGATGTTGGTATTTTGGATAGTCAAATTAAACGTTACTATTATTTTTGATGCTTTGGTAGGGGAAGCGGAAGAACAATAACAAAATGCGTTATTCTTTCGAACGCACTATTTGAATCAAACATCCTTGCGAATTCATTATTCAATTATTATCGCCTTTTTAGAATAAAGTTAAAGCTAATCGGCTTTTTTTTTTTTTTTTAAGTTTATGAAAGTAGAAAGACAGATCGTTTCAGATGGATATATTCAGCAGTTTTCGAGTACATAAGCCTTTTATGGTTTTTGTTGTAGATTTATATGTTGTGGGCCTACATTGTGAGGCAATGAGTTTCTCGTATTCACAATATGTTCTTCATGAAAACTAATATTTTATGATCATCAGTGCTATAAATAAATGAAGTGTAAATACAACGTTTGATATCTGGAAAGGGACTGTAAACCTATTGATTTCTGTTGTCCACTTACCACAGCAGTAAATCATCTCTTTATCAATAGCCGCCTCATAAGCCTTCGCTAAGAAGGAATATCACCCCCCCCCCCCTGTCACGGACAGCCTATGCTATTTGCTGTAAAGTAATAAACTTCTAGTAGCCAAAACCATGTTGCAAAATAAGACAGCTTACGGTTCTGCGTTTCTTTTCGCCGGCTCGCTACGCCATTAACGTGTGATGTCATATGTTTCCTTGCATCTCTGTACTACGAAGTTGGGCATATTCAATATGGTGTAAAACAAAGAGACTAAATCTATTTGATATTCTTCTCTTGATCATCGTTTCATTTGATTGTAGTTTCGGTGCACTTTAGAGGACTTGAGTGGGCCATGTGGCTCTTGATTTCTGTTCTTCTCTTCTGTTCAAGGGGATTTTATCTTTGGGCATGAATTTCTCACTATTCTATTAGGTAAACTTTCCTTTACCTTTAGAGGGAGTGTCTATTGAACTGCGCATACTTATTGTGGCGATAATTTCAAAATGGGGCGATAAACCCCAAGTTCAAGTGCCACAGTGAGAAATATCACAGCGCATAGCGGAGCCCCTAAAAACATCCGACTATCCTGCGACTGACAGTTCTCAGCCAAACAATACTCCATTATTTACATTCTGAATAGGCCCACTCAAGCGTCCCGTTAGTGTGCCTTCCGGAAAAAAATGACGTCATGCCCGATTTGCGCTCAATTACGGAAAACAGAGCGGTCCGAACGATCCTGTCTCTTTAACTGTTACAATCTCAAATTTAAGAAGCCACTGTCTTCTAATTAATATGTCACGGGGTTTACAATAACTGTAGCACTTCATCTGAGGCAAAAACAAAAAGAAACTTGACACAACAAATTAGGTTTTCTATCAAATCGATGTGTCAGACAGATCATTATCTCAGATCACTGAGATGTCTGCACCCAATCAGTAAGGGCACAATATTATTATGTTTTTTACTCAGTATTTAACGGCTTCATAATTATGCTGATGTGTCGATTCTGTGATAGAGACAAAAAATAAACATTTCCCCTGTTTCTGTCGATCTATTCGTGGGCAAATCGATCTCTTTTGGTAATGTGCATAAACATGACTCATGACCCCAGATTTTTGAACTTGTCTAGGATGCACTTCTCATTTTCGAATACAGGGCGAACTGCTGCTTCCTTCTAAACTCCATCGACGCAGGAAATGCTCGTGATTTGTCATGGCATTATCTTCTAGGTATCAAAGGAGTAAAGAAATACTGGTTTGTAAATACCTGGCGTGATGATAAATTAGACTTCAACATAAATTAAGTCATTTTGAGAAACCATAGGTAGAGTTTGATTAAATGACTTTATTGCGACAATGCCACTGAAGAACTATTAGGTCATCTATGTGGGACGAACTGAGTACAGCTTAATCCTTGATTTTTCGGCTATTTATCTTACCATCTGCCTCTCCCTCTATGATCCTTGAAAAACGATATTTGAGAAACAACTGAATCTTGTGCCATGACAAAACCACTTCTCGTTTTTCTTGAGGGAACCTCATATCGCCGCATAATGTACATCATTCATCCTGTTTTCCACACTCTTCTAAAGAGAGCTCTGAGCAGTTTAATTATTTGATCTTGCATTCACATGCCCCATCCCTCAACCATACTGTTCTCACTCAAACACTCCTATTCACGCCGGTGCAGACAATGGGCACACCGAGCTGAAGTATTAACACGGAACCATTATCTACGAAAGGCACAAATTTAAGCATTAAATCGTAATTGCTTTCCCCTCTGCGTAATTTTGTCTTCATTATTATTGAATGTTAAAGCCAAACATAATGACAGATTTCGCTCTTCCCTTCATCTCTTTAAAATTCCATCAGTCACTCGAAATGCACAATGTAAAGTTAATCTTTTCCCAGGCATGACCCTCACAGTAATGTCCTTGGCCTTTGTCTCCTTTCACCAGAGCATCCATCAAACAATGAAACCCAAACCATGCTGAAGGGATCAGATCTATGAATTTGAAGTGATGTTTTAAATCCAGAGATTACTGTACTGGAGATGACTGGCTTAATCTGGGGGATACTCAGATCTTAATCACTTTGATATGCAACACTGATAGAGGTCAATGTATCGATGGTATGAATAAAAGCGAGAGCAAACTGCTTCACCCATGCAATTTTAACTGAAACCGTTTCAACTGATCTCAACAAATATAGCAGAAAGAGTAGCAAAATAAAAATGTTCCGTGAAATGATAATCACGATACGTGCTGAACTTGTATCGCTTCCACACCGTTTCATATTGCAAGCTCCGGTTTTGTTTTAATAATTGACTCTTCGCCTTTTTTTTAATTTCATTGAAAGGAAATTGAGGCGGAGGGAAGCGGGGCTTGTGGCGGGCTATGGTATAAAAACCTATGTTCAACAAAAAATATTATATAGATGTGTAGAACTCTCCAATTTTCGTTATCAAAGAAATCTGAAGAGAATGATTGAAAGAGACATCTATCTGTAAAGGTCTTTCAACTACCCGCCAACCGATTTGTCTTTTGTTCCCAAACTGAAGGGCTGAAACGACTGGTTAAGATTTGGGATCCAAATCAATTTTAAACTGGGATAAGCTATTAGATTCTATAGTAATTATGTGCTTTGTGGATCCCTCTGGAGAACATGCTGAGACTTTCTCTATACGAATACGAATACGCATAGGAATACTTTATTTAATCATAAGGACATACATCTTGATCAATACAGACAAAGGATATGAAGAATCGTGTAATCAATTTAGCTGTTCAGAGTGTAATGCTAAAATGTTTTAACAGCTCAGTTCTGGAAGATCAAAGATCGCCACATTCAACACAATAACGCAGTTACATTCACAATTTCTTCTCAGTGGAAACTGTGAAGGGGATGAATGGAATAGTGCATGTACAAAGGATATCAGAATTTAATCTATAAACACTATTATGTCTGTAGAGATGAAGTGAACACTGATTACAAGTTTAACCCACGGACAGTCAAGGTCATTCTACAGTGCAACAACATACATTGTCACCGACAATAATTCTCGCCAAAGTCTCCACTTCCACGTCAAGAGTGTATACCTGATGCTAAGAAATAATTATAGCCTTCGTTTTCCACCTCCTTTCTTAACGTGTTTTCGTCCTGATTTTCTTCTATATGATAAATAAACTGCGTTTGCCGTGATTAAAGCTCAGGGTATAGAACATCCTATGGCGTTTTATTTTCCCCTGTCTTTGCTTCTCTCATCTGTCTTAACATTTCATAACTTTTAGCTGTATGTATGCGTTTTCTATAATTTTCCCTCTAGTTCTCTCCTTTATTTATTATCTTTCTTCTAATTTCCCTCTATCTTTCATACCTTGTCACCCTCCTATGTCATTCTCTCCACATTCTCTCCCCATCTCTCCCTTTTACTCTCTCTCTCTCTCTCTTTCTCTCTCTCTCTCTCTCTCTCTCGCCTTTTTTTTTTTTTTTTAATCTTATTTTGTTCACTTATTATCTCTTGTTCTTCATTCCTCTCATGTCCTCTCCCCCCTTCTCCCGAATAAAGAGAGAACGCCTGTTTCCCCATTTCTAGCGGCGGAGAACACTTTGTGATAAAGAGGAAGGATGCATTGAGTGGATGAGCAAATTTTGGGACCAATAAATTGTTTGACTACAACAGGCTATCTCTACAGGGAACTGACAAAGGATTAAGATCAAACTGCAAGACAGTAATTGGGAAAACGAGTTTGGAAGGAAAGATAGCGTTGTCCACTGTCAGAAAGAATTATACTAGTTCATTTAATACAAAACATTAATATAATAGAGACTATGGCTCATTATGGTAGTCATCCTCGGCGATAAGGCATTCCAATGAAAGACAGGCAAAAAGGAAGGTTTTCACAGCTCAGCTGATCCTGGACACAAGGCAAAACGTATTTCGCCTCTTTGAAGAGAGAATGCCTTGATGTTGGCTCTGATGAATATTTACTCAAATGTATTCATTTTGGTCCATAAAGAGGGGAAATAGCAAATATACTAGGCGAATCATATTTTGCTAATCTAACTTTTAAGTAACAGTAAATAGCAACTAACTTTATGATTGGTGCTGAGATAGCCACCATGTCAGGAAGTTGAAAAGCTTATCAAAACCGAAACCAAAAACCCAGAATTTTAAAAATTGCGTTTCTCCACTGTATCACCTTTGCGGAAGCCTTAACTCAAGTTCTTGAAGTTTATAGGATTGTACCATCTCATTTATGTTTTACAAGACACGGCGATGAAAGACGGAGGACGGGAACTCCTAGGAAGACTTGGAAATTATTGCAAGGGAGAAAATCGACGTTTTGTCGTTTGTGTACGTTAGGAAAGGAGTGGTTAGAGCTCGTCATGATCTAAGCTGGCAAATGATTATTTGGGGCGGCAAACCTATAAATCTACAACCACTTGTTCTCTCATCTCTTTTTCTTTGTCGAGCCCTGTAACCTGAGTGGAGGACCGGAAAAATCCACCACATACCAGAGGACTGATGCTGTATATACTAAAGTTACAGGTGCATCCAACGTCTAGCCAGACACTGTAGGGAGTTCGTTATCATTACTGTCACATCTCGGAACTCCTTCTTAAACTTTATAGACATGTAGCTAGTCCATCCTTTTTTTTTCTCTCTCTCTCTGTAAGTGTGTGTGCCAGTTTCATTATGTGTCAAGTTGCTTTCAGTGTATGTAAATTATAAGGGATCATGTTGTCAGATAAGATTACAAATACAACCATTCCTTATCCGAAAAATGCTTATGCAACACAGACATTATGTATTGAGCAATATGTAGCAGCAACAACAACAACAACAAAAAATTCATAAAACCATGGTTGTCAGATCACGCACACTCCAAACTATAAATGAACAATAAAAATAGCTAGGCATCTCTCCAATCACTAATCAGCATTTATGGCAGTAGTAATTTGACAAAATTTGAAAACGACGAGATTTTATGACTGAAGGTTGTTCCGACTTGGAATGAGTGATGAGCGTGGTTTCCCTCTACTTCCCCCCCCCCCCCCATCCCCCAACAATCACCATTCCCAAATCCACTCGCTAATATGCGTACCTCAGGCAGGCCCTGAAGGGAAGAGGGGGGGGGGGGGCGTTGAGCTGGCGAGTGATCAGCGACAGAGCAAAATATGTCAGTTGGCATCAAGACGGAGAGACAAAAAGCAGGCTACCTCCGCCCGCCCCCCCCCCCTCAATAAAAACCCCTCAAAACTGATGTATTATTGTATGCTCGTGGCGACAGGAGCAGAAATCCAGTTGATATGGTGGTCTAACGGAATAGAGTTCAAACTGATATGGCCGCATCCACCAAGATTGAGCCCTAGCCTAAAAACTGCAAAATTATTACAGCGTTCATTTTTTAAATTTTCGTTAACTGCAATTTGTTCTCTAGCGTGCGTTAGTTATGTATATAGAAGCACAAAGGGAGTTTATGTATAGAATCACAAACAATGGGTAGAGTTGAGTTCTGTGGAACGACTTGGCAAAAATTCTCTACGGAATTGTTTTTCTTTTATTTTTAAAACTTGCAATTGTCCCAAAAATTGTAAGTTATCCTCACCCTAAAGAGCCCTTAGATTTGGGTTTATACTATTAACAAAAGACTAGATCTATACTGCAATCATCAAACGAAACTTTTTATGTCTAGCATGTTCATAAAAATTGTTGTCCCACACTGAAATAACAATAATGATTAGCTTAGCAGGGCTCAGTATAGTTCCTTCTTCTATTTGTGTATATTTGATGATAAAAAGACATCTTAAAGCAGAAGCAAACAACATCAAGCAGTGAGAACACATTTTCGTAACTGCACCCTACAGTGTGAAAATTACTTTACGGGAGCTTGGTGTGCGTCAAAGAAAATGTTGATGATTAGTGTGTGGCAAGAAAGATAGTTACTGCAATAGATGCGATCCTACGCTCGTATCTCCATGTCCTTTATTTTCTTATCCTCCTTCTCATTCCCTTTTCGACAAAGTACATGCAGGGTTATTTATTCTCCGCCCCACCTCTTTCCTCCAAGAAAACGTTTTATTCTCCTTCCAGCCCAGCCTCCACTTCCTTTCCAAATCCCATGATCGTACATTTGTCATTCTTGGGAGGGGACCTGCAGAAATACTCCCACTGTACGTACTTATCCTCCTCCTTCCCCTTGTCCTTGTTCCACTCTTCCCTTGCTTCCCCTCTTCAACTCATATACCGGTATTTCCCAGATAAATGCTAAAAGATCATGGAAAGTTCCTCCACTAGGGCAAGTAAAATTATAAATGGAATTTGTATCAATTTCGGGGCTAGAGTTATCCTAATATTTGGAAGTGGAACCATTTGTTTGTTGTTTGTTATTGTTGTTGTTGTTAGTGGTGGTAGTAGTGGGTTTTACCATTTGTAATTATTTTCGGTTTGAAGAGAAAATGTGCAAATGTTGCTGATGGAAAGAAGGACATGGAGTTGTGAAAAGAAGTACTAAAAATTTAGCTTGACATGAAAGTGTCTGACCAACTAACCATGGATAGTTAAAAACATGCATTAATTTGGACTGAGGTAAAGAGGAGCAGTTGTTCATGGAATGAAATGCAAATATTTGTCTAAAAATTGGCATGAGTGGTGATCCTCAATTTATGGCCTTTCTCCTGGAGACCTGGAACATTCATCTGTCCATCTAAGTTCGTGATCATTACGAGTAAATTAAGTACGATTATAATGTTATTTGATCTTGAAAAAAAAAAAAAATCAAACTTCGCTTTATCACCTTTTTGGTGCTAGATAGGTAGACTCAAATTTTAACAATTTCTTAACAAAATAAAAATGGGGTGATTTCAGTTTTTTAATGCTGCCGAGTCTAAAAGGAGAGAAATGGTACGGGAACAGGTTTCAATAGATTGCATAGCAAATCCAGGAAGACTTACATAAGCATCACTGAATGGAAGCTGGGCTGGAGATAAAATCCTCTCCATCAGATCACACTTGACAGTGAGAGCAGAATCCGCTGATGAATCATGATATAGAGAGACATGTTATAACTAAACTCATACTGATAGCAGCAAGTTTGATATAGACCTAGCAATAAAGAGTAATGTTCATTTATGTAGTCATAACAAACCATATTCTCCCAAGGCAAATCAGTTTATTGACTAAACATACTAAAAGCCCACCCGAGGCAACACATCTCAGCTTTTATGATTGAAAACTGACTTCCAGTCCTCTCGAGTAAAGATGACGAATCATAACCATTTTTTTTTTTTTTAAACAAGCAAACGTTTCCCTGTTGTTTAGCTCTATAATTACAGTTTCATATTTCTGAAGAGTATGAATGAAGCAAGTCCGTTCAAAGAGCAAGAGCAACACCTACCTGGAGTGGGTGGAGGGAGCAAAAGATGTACGTGTTCGGATTCGCTGGCAGTGTCTATGAGCCAGCCGTAGAAAAACTTTTGCAGTGAAACTTCATCTGTAATAAAAGCAAAGGCTAAACTAATAATTTTTTAACAGAAACTAATGATGATGATTATGAGATAATGACTGACCAGATACGGAAAGATATGGATTCTGAAATCTGTGATTCAGATAAATATTTTTTCAGGCATGTTAGGATGTCATTTCGTGTATATCTGCCTTTAAGTAAAAAGTTAAACAGTGGTTGGGGATCTTCATCTCCGTCTATATAATAGATACTAAAATACAGCGGTCTAAATAAACAATAAAAACTTGTATTTAAAACAGAAACAAAAATATGGTCAGTGCCAAATTTTCCAGCCACCATGGTTTTCACAAAATTATCCTTGTCTTCTTCCTGGCTGAGAGATACGGATTCACCAAGAAGCTTATAGTATTCATATTGGAGAGCGGACTGATGACGTCACACATGTTCAGTGTGGGAGCCATGTCCATGAGGGAAAGACACCTAGTTAACGGCGTTCACGTGTTCATAATTTCACGGATAAACGATCTTCACACTGTCTATCTCATGATTGCAAGTCTGTTGTATTCGGTCCGTGCTGTACCTCTCGATTTAAAAAAATAAAAAAATGAATCCGTTTCTTTTACAAGAAAAGATTAACTAGATCAGAATAGTGACCAACTCCGTGCGTAGCAAAGGACGCCAAGCATACCAAAATAGCAAAGCCTCCATGGTTATGGCGTCCAGTGTTGACACGCGAGACACATGGAGTTTTGTGTAGGCGACGTCATGATTCCGCTCTCCATTATAATAGTATAGGCTGCTTAGGACCCGCACAGATGTTTACTCAGTCTCCTTTTCGTGTAGCATGTTTGCTTACGTGTCTAACACTGCACTGCGAACATTTCATGGGGTATTTCGAGGTCGGTCACATGACCGATGAAACATCGATCACATCGTGGCTTTGCTTATGTGTGGTATGACATATCTGGAAGCTCATCATTCGTCAAAATTTGTCTGTAAATGCGCAGAGCATGTTCACAAATCAGCGTGTGAGCAAAAATTCCTGGGTGGTATGACAGATCTCGAAATCACAAATCGTAAATGAGTATAGTTTATGGATATAAGGACTTGGTCTAATAATTATCAAGACAAATTGAAAAATGGAAAAACTGCCCAATGCTCTTGAATGAAAAAGGCCCTACTTTTGTACCGTTGACATCCTAATTCCGGTCTAACAAGAATGAAGAAAAGATTTAGAAAGGATCAGGATTTCTGTGCTGGCATGCTTATATTTTTCTCCCTTTTTAAATTTATTATTAATTTATTTTTTTTTTAACCCTTATGCTCAGATTCCCCATTCGTAAAGAAGAACAAAACACAGAAAAGGCAAAGCGAGAAACAATAAGTACTGAAAAAGCTATAACATGTTGAATATGAATGAGCATTAACTTTTTTTTTTTTTTTGTCTTTAAACTAGGGTGTGACAGATATTTATGAATAACTAAATGCAGCAGTTAAGTAGGGTGGAGAAAACCTTATGAACGCTGCGCTTGCCGTGTAAATGGAGAACTGACAGTGTAACATAGATTATAGATACAAAACGTTAATATTAACAGGCTAAACTTGGAATGTGCGGGGACATATTCTGAGCGCCATGGTCTTCCCGAAGAGCACTAAAGATGAGGTCTGAAAACGTGAAATAATCCAAATAATTTAACTGTATCGCAAAGAGATCGAAATTGCAAAACAGCGAAAGGATATCAGGAAGACAGAGAACAGAGAAGGATGAGGGATGCCAATAAAAAACAAACCAAAACGAACAAAATAAATTAATAAGACTACAACAATGGGTGCACCCATGCAGGCTCTCAACTTACCACATTCCAAAATGAGAACATCCACCAGACCACTTAGCTGCTCCCCCACCAGGTCAAACATGGGCATGTCCGGGCTGGGTGTGGTGTCAGAGGTCACCAGCTGACTGCTCACAGTAGCACTGACAATCCGCTGTCGACACCACCAGATAAATCATGAAGCATTTATCACTTATATCACTTAGCAAATTAAGTAGGCCTTCTAAGTTTCATTGGCTCTCGACGGCTGTCGCAACACCATTGCTAATATAGACCTGTAAATGTTGGCAGTTCGGACACAGAAAGAAATGGCAGCCCTTTAAACATCTACATCCTGGCTCATTAATTGACTTAATGTCCTTTTCCTGGTGCATGATATTTTGGATCAACGGATTTATTGTGAGATAACACATTCAATTTGTTTTACAGTATTACCTGGATATCTCAAGCAATATAGGCTAGAAGATGCGGATACATGTACTGCAGGTTGTCGTTTGCATAATTATGCTATCAGGAATCTAGTAATAAATAACTAATAAGGTACAGTGAGACGGGCCATTTGTCATTCCAATGCGGTTTACGTTCTGATTTGGCTTTTCAACCGTTTTTCTTGATTGCCTTACCCATGTCAATAAACAGGCACTTCTGGGCTATTTAAAAAAAAAAAAAGATTGAATCTTATCTTTTTTTTTTTTTTTTAAGCTCTTGGTGGCTTTGGATTGAGCCAATTGCGACAGCGTTCGTTTTTTCTTAAAAGAGTGAGGCACACATATTTTTTTTTTTAATGAAGAAAAAAAAAAAGAAAGAAACAAAGAAACAAAGAAAGAAAGAAAGAAAAGAAAGAAAGAAAGAAAGAGTGTGGGGGTAGCAATCGCCATCGGTCCCCTTATAGGGCTTCTTTACTCAACTACCAATGACCTGAGGAGAAAATAAACCTAAACATAAATTTCCCTGATTTCACATAAGCTGACGGAAAATGACATTGAGCTAGATGAAGTGGTGGCTCTCGGTCACAAAGCAGCGATAATAAACGGTTTCCACTGGCCTTGCTGTCCAAAATGAATGAATGTCGACACTGATTCAAATACTTTAGCTTATTGCTGACATGATGGATAAATCCGAGAGCAATGCCCACTGCCAAGGGAGCAATTGCAGGGAATCTGAGGGTAAGCTTATTGGATTTCATCGAGTGCTATAGTGATCAGGATAAATGTCCTCTAGTGAGAGAGAATGAGTTCAACTACCCTCTGAGATGTCGACCATGCTTAACGTTCTGATTATGTTATATATATAACCACATGCAACGTGTTGAATATAGAAGTGTAGATAAGTTGTTTCTCTTATTGATCACCATTTGGCTACAACTTTACAACTATGGGAGATCGTTTCGCAGATTATCTGCCCTTTCCAATAGAGGGATTTGTGTAAGGGGAGATCATTTTGACCAGACTTTTACTTCCCTTTGCCAGACAAAAGATGTGCTGAGCAAACAGTGTAATGAGGTAAATATCCTTATACCTTTTTATCATTCGGAACACTGATCGACACAAAAATTTGATAAAATTATAACAATAAGAATAACACATTCTCTTTACATTATAGTTTTTTTTTTGGGGGGGGGGGGGGATTTTTCATGGTGTATGTTTCAAGCGAAAGGACGCAAAAGTGATTTTTTTTTTTTTTCTCTTTGCACTACTTGTTCAATCCCTCTTTTTTCTAGTAAAGGGAAGTAATAGGATTGAGCACAACGATCTCCTATTGTTATTTACATTTTAAGTTCCTCCTGAAAACATGTATACCTGAGAGCATATGCGTTAGAATAAAGCTGACACAGAAAAGTGGGGAGAGGAAAGTTGATCGCCATGGCCATGTGGTAGGCATCTCCTGCTACTACTTGGTGAAAAATCCATGGACGTTGTGGACGTCGCTGGTTCGAATCTCGAATCATGTTAACGAGGACATAGGAAGGATTCGAACACTAGAACCAATATTCAGAGACTCAACGATCCCCTGGCTTCATGGGTAGAAAAACCCGACGTCTAACCTTCTTGGATAAGGGTGAATATAATTATCTCGAAGGCTCCGTGCGCGTTTAAGAACCCGTGGCTGTTCAAAATGAAATGAAGAGTAAGCGAAGACGATTCTGCCTGCCTGAAATTTTAGAACAATTCCAAATTTCTACCCCCAAAAATTCTCACTAAAAGCAGCAGCTAAAAGCCGAGATCATCCTACTTTTCTTTTATGACTGAAAGAGTACATGCGTCATAAAATACGGACTGGAAAGAATGATAGAATGAGTAAAACAGAGACAGGTGAACAGACAAGCATGTAGACATATAATTAGAGTGACAGACAAAGGGAGAGACAGACAGAACTACAGAGAACCCAGTGGACGAGCTAACAGATGGACTTGTGGATAGACAGTTAGATAGATACAAACACAGATGGGAAGAGAAAAAGAAGACAGATAAATAGAGATCCATCCATTCATACAGACATACAGACAGACAGGCAGACAAACAAACAGGTAAACAGACACACACTCACACAGATGGAGAGAAGAACGCGGATTGATAGACGGACGGACAGACGGACAGACAGACAGACAGACAGACAGCTAGGTAGGTAAGTAGGTAGGCAGGCAGGCAGGCAGGCAGGCAGGCAGGCAAGCAGGCAGGCAGGCAGGCAGGCAGGCAGACAGACAGACAGACAGACAGACAGACAGACAGACA
>JBCAUA010827760.1:0-14363 GCA_038406235.1 Peronia verruculata
TATATATACCCATCTATCTAAAAGGAGCAACACAATCCCATACTTAAAAGATCCGAATTTGGTGCACCGTCTGTGTTCTAACATCCCAAAATGTATTCATTTTCTTGCCAAAATAAACCTTGAAACCCACCCGCTTTCCCTACTCCATTCTGTGACCAAGAAAATACAAGTCCTAAGACATCGCAGCCCCCTTAGAGGAAGAGGAAAAAAAAAAGATGTTGAAAGCAACATACTATACAATTAGCACCACTTTGTTACAGGATTGTATTTCAATCCTTTCATTACCACAATCTTTGTAATAAAGATCTACATTCGGTTGCCTACTCTGGATCAAAAATCAGTGATCTATGACAGCTATTGAAAACCTGCTATTTGTACTGCGTTTGAGAACTGTTGATTTCAAAGCACAGACGTTGTAGTGGTACATGTTGTTGTTGTTGTTGTTTCGCCTCTGGAAGATCTAGTAGTTATGGCCCTGAGTCGACTATCAAATATAGATCGATGTTTTTCAAAACCCGGCAAAATTCACACTAGCACATTCATTTTCAGCCCCATGCAAAAAGTACTCACATGCCGCAAAACATGGAGACAGAGCAACGGACTTGCAACATAATGGCGGTTTTTATAGAGGCAGGTTTTCCTTGACGCTGATAGATGTTGCAAGTTAGAGGCTGAGCGCTCTGCTGCACGAAATGTTACACACATATGCACACAGACAGACAGACAGGCACTGAGAAAGGTAGACTACACACCTGTAGAATGGTCACGGTCTGGTTGAAATGATGATGTTCCATGGTGCTGGTGGTGTAGATAGCAGCTAAGGGTGAGGCACTCTGCACCATGAACTGGTTGGTTTTACCTCGATGGTCCAGGTCGTGGCAGAGACAGGATACAAACAGTGAGATAGACTGGGAGGAGAAGGAACAGCACAAATAAAAGTTAGCACTTTTTATAGATTTGTCATGTCGATTTTGTAGAGATCTCGCCCTATTTTATATGCCATTTAGATATGGTGTGGAATTTTTCAGTAACATCACCTGCACCACACAGCACATTATACAGACTGGTGTGGATGAAGACAAAGCGATAATGTAGATGAAGAAATACACGGACAAACAAATAGGTATTTAGATGGGATAGATGCTATTTAAATATCTTTGATCTGCAAAAGAATCATAGAGCAAGCACACACTGACACAGATATGGTGTCCAAGGACATCTGCAGAAAATTACGCACATAAAAATACATTTTCTTCGCTTATGGTGGTGTTGATCAACGGAGAATGGTTTGGGGTAGGTCCATATTGTGGACAGAGCCAACAAATAAAATATCACATGATAAGCTCTTAACGTTTGTGCTTTGAATATGTAATGCCAGTAAGCAGAGCTTAAGGTCACCAGTCTGCCATTAAGGGCCCTAAAAGATCACCAGAAGTTACTATTGATGCCGTATATTCTATAAGGATTGAGGAGAAATAAAAAACGAACTCTTACCTCGACAGGTGTGAGCTTGTGCTTAGCAGTCTGGATGACTGTGAACATGGAGTGAGCCACTGAGAAGGCGTGAGTCCAGTTGTGGTAAGGAACATTACGGTAGTTCTTCCTCACTGTCAGCGTAAAGCGCATCAGATCTTCTATGTCAAATCTGCCGGGGATGGGATGGGATTGTGGAAGACAGCAGGGCACAGTAAAAGTAAAGAAGGAACAAATAGCGATAACATGATGATTACACGCAATAAAAAAATGAAAAAAATAAAGGCAAAGATAAGCTTCATTTACTACAGAGAAAGTGAGGAAGCAACAGAGGGAGAGAAAGAGAGAGAGAGAGAGAGAGAGAGAGAGAGAGAACGACAATGTGAAGAAAGAGCCAGAGAGACAAAGCCATCAGTATGCAGAGCAAGGCAAAGACAGATAGAACAAAATATGAACAGAAGAGACAATGAAAGAAAGAGAGAGACAGAGAGATGAGAAACCAGAGGTGGGGACAAAGCGTTACCGGAGAGATGGAGACAGAAACTCGTCGACATACAAAGAAAGAAGGAAAGAAAGAGAGAGGGAGAACAGAATAACATGAGGAGACATGAGGGGAGGGGGGGGGGTGTCACATTCTGATAGATATTCAATTAAAAAACACAGAAAGAGAGCGAGAGCGAGAGAGAGAGAGAGAGAGAGAGAGAGAGAGAGAGAGAGAGAGAGAAACTCCCATGAGTGCTGGGATGAAGATAGACATGCTGCAGGCACGCTATTGCCTATGTTGTAGTTAGCCGGGTAACCCAGTAGATGGTAACTGGCTGGAGAATGACCGCTACATCCAAACTGGTACGGGAACTCGTTTGTTTCTGCTCATTTACAAGAGATATATCATAACAGTCTGCACTGCCAAGAACCTAGTTCCTTTTCTGTGAAATTTTACCTTATTATTATTGCTATTGTTATTTTAGAAGTTATGACATTATTCTGTTGAAGAAAATGACGAGCTTCTAAAAACAAATAGGAAACCAAACAAATGAAAAGAGCAAAAGGCCCGGACAAATATGTGTAAGGAGCAAGGGGAGATAGGAGTGGAGGGAGGGGGGGGGGGGGCTAGTACACTATCAGTTAACAAATGGAAGGTGATTAGCAAGATGTCATCATCATGATATTGGATCGACTGTGCTCGAATAACAAGTCAATGTAAAAAAAAAAATCATCATGACATTGCATCGACTGTGCTCGAATAACAAGTCAATGTTAAAATAAAGGAATAACCTCAGATCATCTCTACACGTTCAATATTGCTCATGGTTGTGTGTCCACAGCCAACTGTTGGCTTGTGTGACGCTATCTAAATATTCTCCGTTGTGTGCTAATCATAACGATACCGTAATTAGTGGTAGTGAAGTAATGGTAGTGCTGGTTTTTATTCTATCTTGTTTTATTATCTTTATTTGATAACAAATAAAAATCAAACTAATATTCAACTAAGAGGTCTATGGGATATTAGTACACATGACTTCTACACCAGGAACTGTGTCAGTGACTGACTGTTTCAAGAATGAAATAATAATAATAATAATCTAACAATAACAACAAGAATAGCCTTTATATAGCACTTATTCTCGTACAAGTACACCCTGCAAAACGCTTTACAATCAATCTGCTTTTACCCTGACAGACCCAAAAGAGACATTCATATATAAAGAGCCGTGGCTGCTTAGAAGTTAGAGTATGGTCAATTTCAGTATAAGTAATCAACTTATTTGTAGCGTTAAACAAGGAGAAAGCCTTCTACACAAGACATCTTTAGGTTTTGTTGGTTAATAAGATGTCTCTCTCTAGCAAAGACTATTACATTAATACAAGCAACAAGGACCACCCAAGAATTTCCATACTGAATTGTTGCCAGATATCGTAGATTTGGAAAGTTGAGAGGAACTACTGCCATTCGTGAACTTAAGGCAGACAAATAACTGAGCATTTGACTGAAGTAATGAACAGTTAATGATAACGTCTTAGAAAATCAACGAAACACAAAATCTGAAAACGACAACATATGCATGGAAGATATTATTTTACAACCGATCATATGCATGGTCAAATATGCACAGATTAAGCCTCTTTGATGGACATTTCCGGGGCCGTTGTACAGCTGGGCCAGACATTGTATAATGTCTGCTTTCACCAAATCTTAGAATTTATATAGCTAGTTGGGTTTTGCAGAATAGACAGAGAAGCAAGCCAAATCACAGATTAGATCTAATGAACAGAATAATGCAGTAACAGTTTGGAGCATTGGAAATGATCGAGAGAAGTTTAAGACAGGCAGAACTAGCATGAAGACTACTGTATATTGAAGCTTAGATGTATTGTAAATGTGTATTTGGTTATGAAATACCAACAGATCCAAGGGATAGCTACCAAAGAACGATACATATTAGCCAGCTATTTTTATGCCGTTTGTGACAGGTATATGCGTCCTCAATAATTAAACTTTGTGCTACGGCAAAACTGTTACAGGAGATGCAAACTCCGGACTAAAGCTAGAACAAATTCATGCATTTGGCTTATTGTGTCAGTAAAAATAATGAATCCAAAACACCATAAGACACTAAAGACATATACAGAAACAAATCAAAAACTCAGGTTTCGAATTGTGAGATTTGATCAGATGAGGCTTGGTGCATTTTGAAACAAATACAAGCAATAAAGATGCAAAATAAATGCCCGAGAGGTGAGGTTTCTGTGGTTAACAAGAAAACCTTTAACAAAAGCAACGTCTTGAACTAGCAGCTACAGGGATGAAGCATAATTGTGTGTTTTCATGGAATTTAACGACGATACCACCTCAAAAGAAGAAAAAAACAAAAACATATGATCCTTTGATAAAAGTGCTTACATAGATACACATAGATATGAACGAATAATACACATATGTTTGGTTATATAACAGACGGCCTGTGCAGCAACTCAAGAGAGATAATTCAATATTAAATATAAAAGTGAAATGAATAAGCATGAGCAGTCGAGCATATAAAACTGGCACCTGAGACAGCAGGGAGACGATACTAACTAAATAAATGAATTAAAAAAATACATAAATAAATAAATAGAAATAAAAATAATAAATGATGACTAAATAAATAACAAAAAGTAAACCAATAAATACATTTCATAAATTAATAAATGCAAATTCAAAAATAATAATTTGATGAACTCAAAAAGACGGAAAAAAAAAATCAGTGCCGTAGTTTGTCGTCAGTTGTAGAGATTAGAGCGAGCTATGTGCGAATGATAAAACTGAAGTGAGATAACTGATTATTTCAAAACCATGGCTAGAAGCGAGGGCATCATCCAACCTAGAGAGAAACACTACAACAGAAGGTGTATTGATGGTGAGGTTACAGAGTTAGGGCAAAAAGAGGATATTGGAAAAAAAAAAAAGCAAGACATGTAATCAATACCTTTTATCGTTTTGACCTGAAGTTCTGGGAAGGCCATCGTTTTCAGAGACAATAATAAAAAGTGGCAATTATAATGGTCTCCATTGTTGACAATTATTGAGTTAAGGGCAAATTTGATTTTGATCATGGTTTAAAACAAACAAACAAACAAACAAATTAAAAGGAGATAGGTAGAGCGCTGAAGCTCCGTCAATTAAAGTTCATTTGAAAAACTGGGACAAGAAGATAGATGAAAAGATTAGAAAAAGAAGTAAAGGGAGAAGAAACGACTGCAGAATTCAGACTGAGGATGGGTTAGACAACAACAACGGAAAAGGCTTGGACAAAAACAACCCACAAGAGGTGGAGCCACTGTGAGATGTCCCAATTACTCAACAAACTGTGTGGCACAAAAGCCAAAGAGATTGTCAATGCATGATTTCACTCACTGAGCTACAGTCACAGCGGAAGAGACATGTTTGACACACCCACATAAAAGCTTTTCACGTCAGAGACAGTTATAGTATCAACATGGCATGTCAATTAAAAGCTTTGCTTGCATTATTTAAAGCCAAAACAAAAATGGCGTCAATCTTTCCAGTTTATTAATCATATCTTATAACAGGCAAAATGCGTATATGTTGAAAGTGCAAGTATAAAATGCAAAATTGTTGCAAAAAAAAAAAAAAAAACTAACTAACCTATCAAAAGGCTAACTGCTCAGCGAATGATTAAATTACACCATTATCAGTCACAAAAAACACTCAAGCAAGCAAAACTATATATTTCATAATATAAAGGGAAAATTCCTGATCAGAAGAAAAAAAATTCCTGTTCCCAGATTGCAAGCGTGCCATTTCAGTAAACAAAAATTGAGGTGCTTTGTACTCTATCATAAAAAAAAAAAAGAAAAGAAAGCGCAGCTCCGTAAACTTGACTAGATATCAGATAATACCAAGCTTAATAAAACCAATTAATGATCTACAAGGCATAATTTGTACAAAGTGTGTGACCACTGCCACATAATCAAGGTTCTGTTGTTGGTTTATTCCAGGACCATTTTCACTCTGTATCTGGATTGTTGGCTAATAAAGGCAGGGATCCAATGGGTAAAGGAAAAGAGGCAGACCCCTCCCCCCCCATTTTTTTTTGGGGGGGGGGGGGGTTGGATGTTGAGATATTGGAAGATATCTCATTTCGCTCACATTTTTTTCTTCTTGGCTCATTTCCTTGCTAGATTTTTTTTTGTTTTTGTTTTTTGTTTTTTTGTTTTTTGTTAAATTGTATTGTAAATAAAGTTGGGATTTATGAAGTTTGGATTTGACAGCAAATGAAGGTAAGACATAGAAATGCAATTGGTACTAGGTCGATTTTTTTTTTCTCTCTTTTTTTTTTTCTTTTCATAATGGTATTTACTCAGCCATATAGAAGATTACCTCGTGCTGCTTACTTGTTCATTGTCCCAGAAGGAGAACAAACATCCAACAGCAAAAACGCCCAAAGTCTCTCAGCACCAGGGATACAATCAAAATCTGCGGTTTACACAAACTTGAAACTGAGCTCAGTCTGCATTTGCGCTCCTCAAGTAAAGGTGGATATTGTTACAACTGGGAAGATTAACACTTCAAGCAAATAGCACTGACTGAACCTGGGTGGGATTTTGCTCTTCTTGGCAACGTTGCCGTGGCAGCCTTTCTTCTTTACAGCTCAAAATGTTGGGCGCAGGGAATGGCTAAATAGCACTAGGTTCGTTCTGGGAGATGTAAGAGTTGGTTGTGATAACTGAGATTGATCAAGACAGACAAAAGACAATCTGACTTACTTGAGGTTAGAGAAGAGAACTTTGAACATGTACAGACAATGGCGTGGTTTGTCGTCATCTGATACAGCCCAGGGTGAAAAGTTATACCTGTCACAACAAGATCAACCAATTCACAATTAATCACTCAACAATCAATGAGACAGCTCTGAGTGAATAAACACATTAAAGCACAGGTTGAATTAATCATACAACCAATTCATCAATCAATCAATCAGCGGCACTGATTATAACAAAGTTATTAATTACAAAATTGTTCACCTTCATTTAGTTCATCTTGGACAACTTTGCAGTTGTAGTTGCTCTCATAAAGAGGTCGACAAATTTCCCTGACCAAATTGTGTCCTAGAGTATTTTTTTCCTAGCATAAACATCGTGGGCATTTACTGGGTCTGACACCGATAAAACCACATGCAAGAGGTTGAAAGGCGTAAAAAGATTGTAAAGTGGGTCTATGAGCTCTAACTTTCGATAAACTGAGTATTTTCCTGAGAGCAAGTACAGTATCCTTTGTAGCAAAGTAAAGATTTCCTGGGGTAAATTTTAATGCATAATTTGCCGACAGCAAAAGACGTAATTTTAAAAGAATATCTATTAAAAAAATTGCGTTGTATTGTTTGGTATTTTATTTGAAAAGCAAAAAGAAAAACAAAAAAGATGCCATTAAGTAGTTTGCAGTAGAAGTGTTTCCCTGTAGCTTGAGATTATTATTATTATTTTTTTTTTTTTGCAACGCTTGGCAACACAATGATTCATTTTGTAGTATATTTTTCTATAAAGCCAGACTCACTTTGTGATGTTGGCTATTTTGTTGGGTATCGGTGCACTCTTGAGGGCTCGGATCTCATCGGCCGTAGCTTGGCTGTGATACGACAACACGTCCAACGCCACTTTGTATTTCTGCTCAGAGCGACGAATCTTTTCGTAAAGCTAGAGCAGGAGCAAGCAAAAATGATCAATGATTGAACTCTTGATATACACTACAAAAAGCAACAACAAACAAACAAAAAAGGGCAAAGCAAGCAAACTGTCCTGCAGGCACAGTACACGAAGAGAACGAGACAAATACAATACAGCGATACTGTCGAAGTACACAGGCTTGGGTATCGGCAAGTACTCTAATTAAGCGGTACTGACCACCCAGCCGTATGGACGGACCTTCAACTGGCATTCTGCAAGACCGTGATTAAGACAGAATAAGATTGGATAACTTTCTGGATGTGTGCCAGAGTGTAGTAAACATATCATAGAATTTCTTGTACTGTTAAAGATTGTACCATCTTTATTTTTAGACTTCCTTTTTTCTAAACTGATTTCCATAATCATTAGTCTTCCTGTAAACAAGTAGTTATTCATGCGACATATTCTGGTAATCCTAGTCTACTACACCCAAGCGCTAACCTGTTCTCTTAGATTTAAGTCTCGAATAACTAGAAGTGTCTTCCCCTGTGATTACACTTACAGAATATGACAGAGGAAGTTACCACTCATAATGTGAAACCGCTCTATTCCCATTAACTAGTCAAAGATATCTCGCTGTCAGTGAACATAATACAGTATCTGACAAAATTTTAATATCTATTATATTATGGGCTTGATGTAAAAGCGCCAATATTAAATATGTTTTACTGTCCTCGTTTCTGCACAAATTGCACGTCCATATTATTGGATGTAGCTGCATTCTTGGAAGAGAAAAACTTTACAACTATTTAGAGTGCATAAATTCGCCAGTTATAAACCAATTACTCCTTTCTAGAATCTGAGCACTGATGTAGACAATGCAAAGTCTCACTATGTCATGTCCAATGTGATATTATATAAAGATATCGAGACATCTCTAGCCTTTATGTCCACCACTGTTGATCTGCCAGGATAAGAGCGGAATGGCTAACCTTGGCATGATGCAGGGCCAGACCGCAGTACACGGCAAACATCTCAAATGCCTCCTCATCTGCTTTGGTGAAGGTTCCTTGCAGTTTGTTGACCATCTGGACCACTCCTATCACCCTGAAAATGAAAGGATCACCTCCTGATGTCTTCACATTCACGTTAAAAATCAGTCTGAATTTTTGTTGGTTTGTTTGATGGCATCGTATTTATCACGCTATTTCAAAATGATATCTTTGATACAAAAAAGGAAACGTATGGTTGGTCACTCACTGGATTAAGAACTACTGATACGTGAGACAAGCTCTCCAATTTTCATCGCCACAATGTGCAACTGCCTGGTTATTTTTGCCGTTTACAACCTCTCCGGTCGAGCTGATACTTAAACTGACGGTTGCCTACATGCCCATATCTATATATTATTAAGTTTGTCAATATCTACATGTTTCTACCACATCATGACATATCTCCAAATTAACAGTCTGGCGCGAACCCGTATTCTACAGGCTGTCGGCACTCTGCCTGAGTGAGATCTCACTGCAGCCTTACTGTTACCTTCTATAGACAGATGATGTAAACTAACTCCTGGCTTCCTGTTGAGTTATAAAATTTGCCCATACAAATAAACCTTTCGATATCCTGCGGTTCTTCCCACTGAAGTTGTGTTGCGTTTTGTTTGTTTGTTTGTTTGTATAAGTTTGACTAAAACATGTAGGTGTGGACATGTTCCTGGTCACTTACTGTCCACGTATAAAGATGGGCATGCAGAGGATGGTTTTGGTTTTGTACCCAGTTCTAATGTCCACCTCAGGGTTGAACCTTTTGTCTTTGTAGGCATCTTTGATGTTGAGGATTTTTCCTGTGCTGGCAACGTAACCAGCCACACCTTTGTCCATGGAGAACCTGCACAGGTCATTGAGATTAAGCAAAATAAACATACGAACACACAAACACAGCCGAAGTGGCTGACAAGGAGAGTTTAGGTTTGCAAAGGAGGGGGAAGGGGCCAGGGAAAGAGACAGGGAGGCAGAAATCACATAGGCTCTAAATTATGGGAAAATATTTTGTAATTATTTGCAACAATGTTCATCTTGGAAAAATTAAATATTCATAAATGTACAATTTCATGACAATAAATTATTTAGTAGTTAAATTGTATTTATCTCTACTTTTACTACAACAAATAGTTAACTTAAAACTTACGAAATTCATTAGCAAAAATAATTAACAGAATACTTCTAACAAACCGGTTCAGAATTTACCACTTTATTCCAAATTGTCAGAAAATGGGAACACATTTTTGTCCTCAAGGCGATCGTTACTTTTTTCGATAACATGTACATGCATCTCACTGAGATTAAATGTAAACGCCGGCGTAATCAGCCAGAAATGTACAGAGTGAAACGGATTATGGTAGAGCGGTAAGAGTTGTTTTCAAGACTATAGGGGAAAAGGAAACTAAATATGCATAAACTGGACAGGGGGAAAAGAGCGCAGAGGAGGATGGAGAGGTTGTATTTTCGTATAGCTGGCTAAGCGAATTATGATGGTAGCTAGAGAATATACAAAATAAAAAAAAAATGTATAAATACATTCATTGTTCACCTGACTGAGTTTAAAAGATGCCTCACTTTAAAAAGTGGTAAATATTGCAAACATTGAAGTCAGTCTCATAGAAGAGAGCTTGAAAAGGCAAAACACTCAGCTTTATTCGGTTTAAATTTAACATGGTCGAGAGAAACAAGGTCTTGTCAGAGTTTGACTAATTCCAGTATATACAGGTTTTAAGTATTTGCTTTTAAATTAACTTTTCAGGTGATCGCAGATTTCGTGTATGTTGCCTGACGCAAAATTCACTGTAATCAGTCATTTGAAATTAAAACTAACTACAGTCGTCACATCGAGTTCATCTTTGGTCTAATGTTCAATCCAAAGTTCATGATCTACCCAAGGTCTTTATTGAAAACTATTGGCGAAAAATGAGAAACAGTTCTAACTAGAACGAAAGCAACTTTGGTCTCCTGAAGCAGTTTTTGTTTTACCAACAATCAAGAAATCTCCAATATTATACACGCGAAAACACAAACACAAGAGAAAATATAGAGAACGAAGAAGTCTGTTTCAGTCAAGAAGAGCTTTTTTTTTCAGCCATTAATGACAGCATCCATGTAGAAAGAAATATGAACTCTGTCTATTTTCTTATCACAGACCTATTACAAATGGAACAATATTAAAACATCGAAATTAGAATTTAAAATCAATGGAAACATCATAAATAAGATTCGCTTTCTCATTTGTTAAACAATTTCGCTGCACAATTAATTTTTCCTTGCCATGCCTCATAGACATTATATGCCACTTGATTTACTTTTTTAGTCCAAAACTTAAAACGGAAAATCCAGCTTGAATTAAGCAGATTATTAATAATATTTTTAATGGCAATGTTAGCTCATCCGAACATGTAAGGCGATAAAAATTAGCTTATATCATATTCAGCCGTCTTGTTATGTACTGAAATAGTTCCATTTTCTTTTATTAAAAGTGCTATTCAGAGATATTAGTGAAGAAAAGAAATCAAAGTACGAGTGCACTCCTGTTTAATGATAGAATGAGTCCAGGCATTGCGGCGCTTCCATGCGTCTGGATATATATATTACGAAGCAGTTGGAAAGGAATTGTTATATATGTATCACTGAAGAGAATGTTTCTCCGCAGTCTCAATAAATCGCTAATTTATTAGCCAGCAAACCGTGTCAGCTCAAACTGTGGAAAGAGTATGCTACCCGTCAGTAGGAAATGTCAACGCAGCACTTGAGGGGGTAACATTAGTCGAAAATTAGACCTGTGAGGTTCGTGTTAGATTCTACATCACACTACAAACAGGGGAAAGCACAGAGATTGATGGGGTTAGAAACGCCCAAACCTGATGTCTTTGCTTTGCCATTCAGGCTTTGCTTTCTTTTCTGCACTCTTCTCCTTTTCTCTATCCTCGTCTGAGCTGGAATCCTTTTTCTCTCCCTCGGTCTTGTCTGAACCACTCTCTTCCTCTCCGGCTGTGCCACGAATTTTAGCCTCCACAGGCGAGGTGTACTCGTCTAAAGAACAGCCGTCATCGAAGATTCGGGCGTACAGCTCGTTGGAGCGTGTGTCAAGTAGAAACAAGGAGGCTCTGTCGGCATGGACCAGGGCTTTGGCAAAGTTCTACATCGAACATCAGAAACAAAACATCAAAGCAACTTAATCTGGCAGAAATATATATGTTCTTGGATTTCTCAGGCTATTTGTTGAACTTCCCTTGTCAGCACATGGGGACAGATCAAGAGCGTCTCCCAGAAACATACAGAATGGTATTGTAAGGTAATGCATTCTAATGCCTGGGCTGGCCAGGAATCTCGACAGTCCTTCTGGACAATTCAGCTCAGAGAGGAAAAACATTAAGGTGAGAATGGCCCAGTAAAGGCCACATCTAAATTAATCCGACATATTATTTACAGGTTTCATTCATATTTATATTCTCGTTCCTTCACATTATTTTCACAAACCAGACCATTTTCAGTTTAGCTCAAAATATGAATCTTTCTTAATTATTGACGCAGTCTGGGTTCAAATTGTGAGTTTTATTTTTAAGGCACACCTACCTCGCATTTTTGCCACACAGGCCTAATATTTTACCCAACAAGCCGTTTGTTGCATTTTCTTTCTTTCTTTTAGTTACTTGAAAACTTGAACAACTGTGACTTCCCAAGACAGCTATTATAACTGAACAAACTGAACGGCATCAACAGTTTAGGGCACTACATAACAGTCTTTGATGATCTTATTCCTGAGCAGTGTCTACCAGTGCGTGGCTGGTGCATTGTCCAATCATGATCTCATTAAGACTTACTTCCTCAACCAGTAGTCCCCTTCACCAAATTATATAAAGATGTGTTACAGAGAAGGTTAGTTGAGAGAGCACTACCGGGTTAAATTCTCATATAAAAATGTCCAAAATGATACGTACAAAGAGATGAAAATAACCGAACGCACAATACAGGTAATTATAAAGCTCTGAATTAATGGACAAAGATAATATAATAAATGCGTGGACGCAAAGTGCTGAAACAGAAAACTGGAAACTAGAGAAACTCTGCAATCTATTAATGTTTGAATACAAAAGCACAGCTGCAAAGCATGAAAAATAAACAGTAGGCAATTTCATAAGCAGAAGCAAAAAATAAAATCAACAACAAACAACCAAAGCCCAATGTAAAGAGATTTCGAACTAGGAAGCTGAAAGACCCCAAAGCCAGCTCTCAGAACGAAAGGAGAGCAAAGTTGAGGAGAGATCGTCGGACAGCACCTGATCTCTTCGTGATCTGTCGGGCTGACGTGGCTGGGGCCAGAAGAGAATGAGGGGCTGGTACCACGGCTCCCCTCCTCCTGAGGTTTCACACCGATGTCGAAGATGCGCGCATACAGCTCACGCTTCTCATAGTCCACCAGAAATAGGGAGGCGCGGTCTGCTGTGACCAGACGCTGAGCAAAGTTCTAAAGGCCAGATGGAGAGCAGTTTTTTTGTTGTTGTTGGTTGGCGTTATTCTTTGTTGTTGTTGTTGTTGTTGTTATTCAAAGGACAAATAATTTTTTTAAAAAGTTGCAGCTACACTCGCGAGCTCAGTTCTTTGGTGTTCTATCTCCATTTTTGCCTATTTGGAGATATATAATATGTCATATGAAAGAGGGATAGTAAATCTACCATGTGATGTAATTGTTGCACCAACCACTTGCCCAAGCAGTTGGATTTTGAAAATCATTTTGTCCTATCTCCTATGTGCAAAACGAGTTGCTCTAAATAGAATGTCATTTTGCTCAAAATGCGAAACATGGAGGCAGAGCAAAAGAGAACTGAGCTCATGAACTGTATCACTCGCAACATCAGAGATAGCTGGCATTATGGCATTATAGACGATAGCAAATGTATTGTGTTTATGAACTCTGAAATATGAAAAAAGGTAATTGAACATTCGCTTAGAAGAGATTTAACTCCCATCAGTCTGGGCATGTATCAATGTGTTTATTTGAGCACTTAATGGTGGCGGGCTACTATTATTTACAGTATCTATGTTTCTTGACATTAATAATATGGTTTCATTTTGGTGTAAACATTTCACTGGGAGCGGCATGGAGGGAACAAAAAGTTACTGGGAATTAGTGGAAAGAAAGAGAGTTGGGGGAGGAAAGGGGGAGGAATAGTTGAGAGATCAGAACAACTAATTAATTCATTTGCTTATTTTTGGAAAGACAGCTGACTATAAGACAACCCTGCCGGCCTAGTGATTCTTTGAATATACAAAAG
This sequence comes from Peronia verruculata, assembly GCA_038406235.1. NCBI lineage: Eukaryota > Metazoa > Mollusca > Gastropoda > Systellommatophora > Onchidiidae > Peronia > Peronia verruculata. The sequence continues at coordinate 13,964 of JBCAUA010827760.1, forward strand.
GGCCACATGAGATATTACTCAAAATAGCAATGGTGATGCAATTGCATCTATGGTAGATTTTAACACCGATGTTTTCGGCTACAGCCCATTGCAATATTCTGTTTCCCATTTTTTGTGTTTCCTGTCTCACCAAAGTGCGTTATATCTTTCTCGTCAACGTAGTCAATAAGAAAGGCTAAGACCAATCACGATTCTGTTTGTCCCTCCTGGTTTCCTCATCTTTGTAGTATTCAATTCATAAAAAAGCCATGAATTGTGTGTATGTGTGTGTGTGTGTGTGTATGTGCGTGTGCGTATGAGTGTGTGCGTTCGTGCGTGTGTGCGTGTGTGTGTGTGTGTGTGTGTGTGTGTATGTGTGTGTGTGTGTGTGTGTGTGTGTGTGTGTGTGTGTGTGTGTGTG
>JBCAUA010827782.1:0-14362 GCA_038406235.1 Peronia verruculata
CTAACTAACTAACTAACTAACTAACTAACTAACTAACTAACTAACTAACTAACTAACTAACCAACTAACCAACTAACTTACCAACCAACTAACTAACTAACTAACTGACTAACTAATTAACTAACTAACTAACTTATTAACTAACTGACTAACTTATTAACGAACTAACTAACTAACTAATTAACTGACTAACTAACATCTAAGTAACTAAGTAACTAAGTAACTAACTAACTTACTGACAGAGTGACTGACTGGCCTGCTGACTGGCTAACTAGCTATGTAAGTAACTAGATAACTGACTCATTAATTTTCTAACTAAATAGCTAGCCAACTAACCATGTAACTAGCTAACTAGGTAACTGACAAATTAACAAATTAATTAACTATCCAACTTACTATTGACACACTGATTAACTATTTAACTAGTATACCAACCAACCAAGAAACAAAGTCATTAAATAAATAAGTAAATAAACAACTGACTCCCTTAACTGAACTAATTAACTAACTCAGTACAAACCTATATAATCAATCAATAACTAAATAACTAACTAGCTAACTTACTTACCAACTACTTACTTAATTACCTAGTTAACCAACTGTCTAACTACCCAACAAACTAACTAACTAGGTAAGAAAGAAGAAGAAGAAAGAGAAGAAGGAGAGGAAGAAGAAGAGAAAAAAAGAATAAGAACAAGAACAAAAAGAACAAGAAGAATTAACAGCAAAGGTTCTGCTTTTATCGTTACGACTCATAATAATAATAATAATAAAAAAGATGACCTGGCGAAAAGGTCATTCTTAACTAGAATTTTTATTTTCTAGAGACAATAACTCAAGGACCAATCAGTGAGAGTGAAGGAGGCCATTACTAAAACTCTAGAACTATCAGGAAGGCAAAAGAAGGTTGACGTGGTCAAGTGGTTAAGCGCGTGCTCTTGTGCTAAAAACTCACGTCTTTGTTTCGAAACTTGAATCCCAGGGAGGTATGGGAATAGTTGGAAAACTAAAACCTGCATTTTTCTGGATTTTTTTTTTTTTTTTAGTGTTTAACGATCCCCTGGGTTCTTAGGTAGGCAAGCACAGAACGATGTCTAGTCTTCTCAAATATTAAACGCCCAACAACGCCCATGTCCTTATTTTCAAAACGCCCACGCCCTTGGGGGGGGGGGGAGTTTTTAAATAGCTGTCAAAATGACATTGTCTTAGGACTCAAAGTGTCAAACGTGCGCAACCAGATATTGGTAATTTGGTTGATTAAAAGTATTCAGAATAAAGGTGTTTGTTATCTTCGTGACTTCGCGAGCGAAAGGGGAAGGTCAAGGAGATTATACTATTAACACTGGAGAGCGAACTGATGACGTTACACATGCTGAGTGTGGAGCCATGCCTATGAGGGAAAGACACCTAATTAACGCCGTTCACGTGTTCGATTTCACGAATGAACGAAATGCACACTTTCTTTATCTCAAGACTGCAAGTCTATTGTATTGTGTCCCTGCAGTAGCTCTCGATTAAAAAAATCGGTTTGTTTACAAGAAAAGGTTCACTAGATCAGAAATGTGACCAATAGTTCATATTTGACCAGGCAAAAATCTGGAAATCCCGGGCATAAATGTTTGTATGCCCTTGCTAGAAATAGCACACTCACTGATGTTGGTTACTACTCCACGAGGAGATCTGAGAACAGTTGTCACCGATCCCGTGCATTTTTATGTGTTTTTCTATGTCAATGTGAACAGTTTTCAGTGTTTGTACCCCCTACTGGCCTATTAAAATTAAACGGGGGATTTCCAGCCGTCCGCATAGTCAAAACAAGCCTATTTCTGTCTAATCCTAGCCCCAACCCTAACCCAAATCCCAACGAGATATTTTTAAAATATGACTATGTGAGGTGCCTGTAATCGCGTCCAATAGATTTGTTCCGACCAAGCGAAAGGTTGGAAATACCGGCGTCTATTTTTAGCAGGGGGTACAAACATTCCAAACAGATTTGACTGACTTTTCGGTTTGACCCTGTCACGGTGTGGAGGACATATGTCACTAAAATTCTCCACTGTGCGCCTATTGAACCTAAATGACTTCCAAATAATAGTAGTAGTGAGCAGTGTTAATGATTTAATGACGTAAGAAAAAGTATGACGTACTTCCGCCGTGGTGTTTCTCCCGAAGTTTTGCGTTCAACACTAGTGTATTGGGGTTTCGTGGTGTTTATTTACAGTAGGGGTTACAAACATTCCGCCGGGGAATTCCAGATCTGTGCTTAGTCGAATATGAACTATTGGTATGACGAGTAATTACGTCGTTGTTGTTGCTGAAGCTCTTATTACTAAGTTCTCTCATTTCATGATCGCTGTCTTTCAAGGCTGAGTGCTCTGTGGAGACCTATAGGACTAGAGTAACAGTGTCTGGATATTGTTTTTCCCTGGTCGTAATAGATAGTTAGCACAGTGCTTTTGTAGTCATTCATTGGCTTTTATTCTGACAAATGCTTTCAACCAGCTGTGGTGTTTCTGTCAAAATACATGTGTCACCGTCACTGGAACAAGTTGGTCTCGATTTGCCCTGTTTGCTTCAGGAAGGCCTTGAGTCGTTGAGAACTGTGGTCGTCACGGGATGTTAGTTTGTACTGCATTAATCTGTTGAATATAATCACAATAGCAATGTCTTCATAAAAGGGGGGAAAAGTCAGTTAGGATTCAAAAGCATGTCATACATTATGCCAGGCAAGCATTTTGTCACAGAATCGATATGAAGCAGCCATCAGAGATAAAGCATGCAATAAATATAATAAACAGGCATATCCAACACTTTAATGATGTCATATATAATCTAGTTCAAATTCAGTCAGGTAACGTATTCAAAAGAAGAGTGGGCAATTATTTGTCTAAGATTGAGCCTGTACTTTACAACAATTTATGTCTGTGGAATCCATTTTCTGTTACCAGAGATAGGCCTATGTAGTTACAGCAGTGTTTCAGAATAGTCCTATCTTGATGCGGTCTGTGATCTGTTAGTATATTATTATAATGTCCAGTATTTGCCCACGAGCATTTCATTTTGTGATAGGCCAATTTCTTTCTCCCTCTCGTTGTTAATGGATTAATGCATATTTGTGAGTTTGTTGTTGTTTTTGTTCGTTTTTTTTTTTTTTTTATGTATGAGTGTGTGAATGAGGAATGGTTTAAATACGATTTATACTATATTCGACAAGCAACATTTTCAAATATAATCATTTGTATCCTGTTATCCCCAGGATCAGGTTTCTGAAGTTCCATTATCGCAGTTAATGTAAAATATTATGACCAGCGAATTTTTTGTCCGCATTTGTTGCTAATAGATAGCCATAATATGAGATCACATGTAAATCAAAATAAATGAATAAGTTGTTTAGTAATTCAGATACTTAAAAAAAAAAAAAAACCTACATGCCAAACAAATCAAACTAAAACAATAAAGATTGGAAAAATTGGCTTTGGAAGTAATGTATTGACAGAAATTGACAGTTGAATATTATGAATGACGACTTTGTTTGAACAGTTTCTGGCTCTACAGTACAGAGAAAAAGCACTTTTACCCTAGGAGGTGATAGCAGCTCGTCTTCTTAAACCAGATCGATAATCACCACCATTTGATCTGGTTTTGGACTATGATAGAACTATGCATATCAGTGATTAATTCCACCTACTGCTCACGGATTTCGAGCATCTATCAGTTTAATACGACGTTATACTAATATTACCCTATCGTCAACGTTGATCCTAATGAAACAAAAACACTCGGCCAGACGATATGGAATCTTTTCAACTGCTATTTTTCTTTTCATGCATGATCCATCCACTCATCCATTCATCCTTCCTTCAATCTATTAATCCACCTAACCATCCATCTATCCAACTATCCATTTATTTATCCATCCTTCTATTCATCCATTCATCCATCCATTTTCCCTATCCATCGGAAAATTGGTGATTTCCCCACCTACGTGTTTTGATCCCATTGTTATAAACATCGTAATTCCTTGCAGGCAAAGCCACTCTACAATTCAAATACCCATAACTCACGGTAGTTGATTACGCTTACTGTTGAGAATAACGTTTGCCCGTTCTTATAATAATTCCCTTCGACCACTATCTTTATATTACTTTAACCAGGGCGGCCATGAGATAGCCTCCTGCTGGTTAACATTGACGATTACAGTTATCCGAGTAGAGTATGCAAATCCTGAACGTTTAGTACGTCTACTCTGTATTTCTGATATTTGTTTTTCTCCCGAATTGTGTAATCTCCACAGGTTAACATTGGTGATTATAGTTTTCTAAAAATACAAATAATCGTGTGTGTTTTTTTCCTTTAATTATTGTGCAACAAGTCAAATTCATAGTTCGTTTTTTTTTTTTTTTTTAGTCTTTCTACGTCTTTTTCATTTTCTGTAAGTCTGCAGGAGCTAACTCTGGTGATTATGTTTTTTTGTTCTTTTTTTCTAAAATGGCAGATAATTTTCTTTTCTTTTTCTTTGAGAGGGGGTGGGGATGAGGGGTGGGGTGGGGGGGGTGATTAACCCTTGAGCCCTTTCCACTGGTACACAGGTGGCAAATAAAATTCATGTAGCGCCCAACAACTGCTACACGGTGAGAAAGATCACATCCTTTTATGATATATTTGAACATTGTATTTGCCCACCAATCACGATAACCGATTACAATTACTTCAAGAGTAATACATTACATGCAGGCGTAAATCATCAAGAAGCTGAGGCTCAGTAGACTCAGGAACTCAGGGCTCAAAAAGTTAAAGTTTGTAATTTGCAACTCTACTTTGCAATTCTCTTATGTCCTCCTCCTGTTTTTCTGATGTCTCTGGACCCTGACATTGGCTATTATAATTTTACAAACACAAAATTATTGTTATTTATTTATTATTTTTGCAGCTGATCTTATTATTTTCTCTAGTTTATTTTGTAATTCCGTCTTCTGTCTCCCTCCCATTTTTCCGATAGTTCTCTCTCTCTCTCTCTCTGTTTCTCTCTCTCTCTCTCTCTCTCTCTTTCTTTCTCTCTTCAGAAAAAACGACAAAAATAAATTTTGGAAAGTAAAGAAAATGAGCACCATGACGTTGCGAAGACAAAATTTTTAATACTTTATCTTGGCAAATGTTATATCCCAGAGTCAAATGATTACTTATTCAGCTGTTACTGTGTTTCCTCTTTTTAAGCCAAACTTCTTAATAACGGGGAATTGAAATACAATCCTGCGAATTGACTAGTACTAATTCTACTGTATCTTCGACACGTTTCAAAACATTATAAGAATGGCAAAAAATAGCCCCACTATTGTTGTAATTACATTGCAAATTCATGATAATCTTTAAATGTGCCATAATTTAGGATTTATTGATTTTTATATATTAGATTAAGCAACCCTCGCTATTACATCTTCACTTCACTGGGGTACCTGTGAAGACGTATTCAGCACTTTCCTCCATCTGTCTCAATCTTCCACCACCTTCTGGGATACTGCCACACTCAATCCTGTCCATTCCTGTGCTCTATCTTCCCACCTTTAACTGTACCTCGCAGGATTGTTTTTGCAAGGCCTCTTGAACGAGAAACGCGCCCGTATCATTAACTTTTTAATTTTTCCCTTCTTCACAACAGCGAAGAGGTCACCATGGGCTCCTGTAGCTTCCACAATCTTTTTGCGGATCTCTTCGTTTGTAATATGGTCTGTGTAGTGAATGCCTAGAATCTTTTTTGTAGCTTTTCATCTCAGTTCCCAGGATCCTTTTTTCGAGCCCTGCGGTGAGTGTCCAGGTTTAACAGGCGTATTTGTTAACAGGCGTTATCTAAAACTGATAATAGAGAATTGACTGTCACCTCATATGATTAGGGATTCCCATTTCCCTCTCTTTTTCTCTTTCCTTCTTTCTCTTTCTCTCTCTCTCTCTTTCTCTCTCTCTCTCTCTCTCTCTCTCATAACAGACAGAACAGACAGACTGAACAAGGGAGCGCATTAGTTGGTTGATCTTCCAGCGCAGACTGATGTTCATGTCTCTCCAGATGGTTTGGAGTTTTCCTATTGCCGCTGTTGTTTGTGCGACCCTTGTCCAATTCCAGGTTCTGAACATGGTGATAGATAATATTTTGATACAATAAAATGTAGAGGTATATAAAGTAAAAGTAAAAGTACCATCTTTTGACCCCCAAAGGGGAAACTGGCCATTTAAGACCGCGTCGCCGCTGTGCAGCGCCAGTGTACTTCCCCTGATATACATCAGGTACCCGTTATACAGGTATATATGCTCGTGAATATCAAATTGAATACATATTCTTTCGTTTTGTTTTTTTTTTTTTTTTGCGATCGTGTGTTGTGTTGTTTGGGGGCGAATTAGTTGTTTGGGGGCGAATTTGTCTCTATCCCTGAAAACTTAGTTCTGTTCTGAAACTGATAATAGAGAGCTGACTGTCAGCTCCATATGATTAGAGATTCCCATTTCCCTCTCTCTTTCTCGTTCGTTCTTTCTCTCTCTCTCTCTCTCTCTCTCTTTCTCTCTCTCTCTCTCTCTCTCTCTCTCTCTCTGTCTCTCTCTCTCTCTCTCTTTCTCTCATTTCCTCTGCCCATCTGTCCGCCTCTCTTTCTATCTCGGTATGTGTAATTTCACTTATTCCTCCCTACATCTTCACTACTCAAAACATCCTGACCCAGTTCCGTTCACACGTCAAGCTCCTACATCTTTCAAGCGTGCAGTGCTGCCCTCAGTATCATCTTTACACCGGCTATATCGTTGTTTTCGTTGAGGACAATTTCATGGATCTTCTCCCCTTGGTTCAAGTCCTCAACCCACTAAATACTGAGGTTACTGCAAAATTACTGGAGACGGACACTGAATGTTTGGTTAGACATTGTTGCCTGTGATTGGGTATATGTGAGAGTTTATTAAAAATCGTAACGAAAGAAAACAAAATTATCCGGGGCCCTGTGAAAGTTGTTCCTTGGTATTTTCATATCATACGGCTCTGTGAACCACGGTTTTCCAAATGTTGACTCCTTTATAATGCATCCGTTATACTCTATTCATCTATAATACTGCAAAAAATCAGAATCCATTACGAGCCCCTGTTACAAAAATTATTGGTATAAAATCTCTGTAATACTGAAGGTACACGACGACATTCCGAAATGTTTAAATAAAATATGATCTATAAAGTACAGACTTTTTATTCAGGACCAGTCTTAGGTGGATTGTGACAAGTTTCTGAGGTCTCTGAGAGTTAAACTGCTTTCGATATGATCGTTCTCTTTCAAAAGATCGGTGTCTCAGTTCGCAATAATTATTTTCCATTTTTTTTTTTTTTTTTGCAGTTTGGAGAAATCATGCACTGAAGTTTTCATTTTTGCGTGTAACATAAACGACATACAATAAACATAACCATAAAGTGTGTCTTATGTAGTTCAGCTACATTCTCAATCAAAATCAAGGAATGCAGTACATATTTTGTTTCTTTGTTTGTCTGTTTGTGTTGGGGTTTAATGAAACATCATTGACTATATTACCAAATACGTTAATATACGTTTACACATCAAGAAGAAGAGAAGAAAGAGAGCGGGACAGAAGACGAGAGATAGAAGGAGAGAGAGAACAGATGTCTCCCCTGGAATGTCGAGGATGGCACTCCACGGGAGACATCCCACCGATGGCGGGCTTACACCGCCTACAGGGCAAACAGAGAGCCTACTGATGTCCCCCAGGTCCCTGCAGGGCGGGAGGAGGGAGGGGGGTGTGAAATAGTCTCTTCCTGCTCTTAACGCTGGTTTTCTAGAAAGTGAAGACACTCAATATGAGGTTATGAAAAACAATGCCTTGAAAGCTCAAGATAACCTCCACTAGGAAGTTGAAAGCCGTATATGGAACTCAACGTCTTGAAAGTTAGGTTAGATGGTCTTACAATCTGAATCGTGTCTCCAGATTTGGCACATGTAGCAATTTGTGTCTAAGGTCAGTCCTGCTGTTACTCTGAGTGGAGTTGGTGACTTAAGCATGTGGCTGACCGCTCGTGCAAGGCACGGGGCTATGACCTGGGGGTCCACGCCTTGAGCACTGACCACAGTGTGTGGTCAGTTTCCGTCTGGTCAGCGTGGCTGTGTGTGCTGGCACAGGTGGTTTTCTCTCTGACATGTCAGCAGTTAGTAATTGTGTGTTGTTCATTGTAAGCTTGGGAATTCTCTATGGGCTCGTGTGTATAGGTGAATTTACTTATTTATTCGTTTATAAAGTTATTCATCTGTTTATTTATAATTTATTTATTCAGTTCTTTATTACCATCTCTGAATTTACATATTTTGTTATGCACTCATTCATTTATTATTTCTGTTATCATTTGTTCCTTTATATATTTATTTATTTATTTATTTATTTACTTATGCATTTATTTATCTATTCGTTAACTTATAAGTATTAATTATACATTTACTTTTATTCTTTTTTATAAATTTTACTTCTATTTTTTTTAATATAAAATATTTGTTTGTATTAATTTATTTATTCACTTTGTTGCTTATACTCTGGAGCCATGGGATATTACGTGTGCTAGATAGAACAGAAGAAAATTAACGATTTTCTTGTCACATTGCTCAAAATTGCTGTCAAACCTGTTTGCTTGTTTGTATGTTTGTTTTTTCAGCTATAGTATGTCAGAGTAGAACAAGACTGACGATGAACAGCATACAATTATTGATCTTGTCCACAATTTGGAAAGAAATGCTGATGTTAACTAAATTTGGTACTGACATTTTACTTGATTGTTTTAAGGTTTTGGTTAACAAAGTGTTAACATCCGGTGACCCAATTTGGCGAACCGTGTTAGCTACAAGGGTTCTTAGCGTAACAACCAGCGAGATCAGCGCCCTACAAAATGGCTGCCAAACATGGCGGTGAGAGATTACTTTCCTCAATGACTAGGCAGCCAGACAGGGTCAGGCGGTGCTAGTATGAAACATGTGATACCTGATGGCAGATTTAGTGATGATTTTATCACTTTGGTGTGACGTGATTATCGACGTGCAAACACTCACTAAATCCTCGATTAGACTGTTTAGCGCGTGATCATTTCCCCGCGTCAGTATGGCCGTAAGCCAGCTGCTCGGTTCAAGAGGTTTGAGGATTCGAAACTAGGCGTTTTCTAATGTAGCGTTTTGAAGACAGAAGGCTCTGTGGAAATTAAATTATTTATTTTAAACAACTCGCTACGCCTAGTCATTGCGATTTCTTTCAGTTACTCACTACTGAGACGTTCTATCGGTTTTTTTTTTTGTTTTTTGTTGCCAAATGGGAGGGGGAGGGGAACCTACATTATTTGATTCATGATAAGCAGATTTATTATTATTATTTTTTTTTTTTTTTAGATTAAGATAAGAAAGAAACATTTTCATCATTTTCATCACAATTTTTTTCTTCTGAATTTTCTGTTACTCATGTTTTAGATATGAAAAAAAAAAAAAGACGGGTGATTATTTCACTGCTTTTATGGCAATGCGTGTGTTATAACGCTTGGATTTGTGGAAGAAAATTTTATAGAAGCCTGCATTGATGAGGCCCTTTTCTTTTTGCTTAATTTTTAGAAACGTAATAGTTCATTAAGGTTTGAAGTGTTCTATAGTTAACCTTGGTACGTTCCGGAGTTTCAGAGACATAATAATGTAAATTCCTCTTCACAGTCAAGTTTTTGCAGTCACGTTTTCACAGTCAAGTTGAACAATTTAATCTAGTATGTCAGGAGGTTTTTAGTACATTTTGCGTTTGACATGGTTAGTTTAAATGATCCTGGATTACAAATTTAGCATGGACACGTTCACTGTTTTGGTGACTTAGTTAAGAGGCCTCTTCTAGGGTTAAACTCGTTCAATGGTCCACACTTGGAACTGTTGTCCTATGAGACCAGGCATTGTCAAGATGACCTTGACACACAGTGCCTTTTTATCCTCTTTTGTACTGAAGTCACCGACATATTACTGAAGTCACCGACATATTAGCTTCTACAATTAAGACATTTCTATGTGAGAGAAAATGAAAAGTTACCGTTCCTTGTGCAAAACTGCCCGCTGTTACTTCCCCTTGATTAGTGACAAGGGAAACAACTGTCTTTTCCAATTAGCCCAGAGTGGCTGCCCTTGGTGGACTTTAGCAGATTAATTATTCCAGTCAGGTAAACTCTCGCAAAGTTGTGTTTATTGTTGATCTTATTTTGGCGACCCTCGAGTGCTCAGTGACACACATACGTCAGTTAAAATATGGTCATGTGCCTGCTTGACTATTCTGAAACTGTCTGTAGGTCATTCCTGTTCTGACCAATGGCAAATGCCCGTTGTGGGACTCAGTAGTTTTCAGAACTTTCTGGGAACGGTTTGTGACCAACCACAGAGTGCAAGATATGAAATAACTGTTGAACATAATGGATTTTTTTTTTCACTGTTAAATCTTTATGCCTAGTTTCTGATATAGTTGTGGTCTTGTTGTAAAAACGAACAGATTTCTTAGAAAATTGACTTTGTGGAAAGATTCATTAATTGAGAGTCACAATGAAATGGAAAGCGTTGGGCCATGGGACACTTGGGGATCAGGGGTCTTGAAGTTTAAGCATCGTTAAGTTCCAGGTAAAATCCACCACAGGTGTTGACATAGTGCCCAGAGGACATGTAGTCAGGTCAGTTGTTCTCTTGCTTCTGTGTGGTCAGGTTGTCTCTGGGTATCAATAGGTCAACAATAGGTCAAAGGTTGGGACGGACTGACACACCGGTACCTAGTCCACTACCATTATAAGAGTGAATGAAAGGCTCGGTACTATGTTGTAACGTATTGTAATAAAGAGTAAGCTAATATGAGCTGAGATAAGATGAGCTGGGATGAAAAAGAAAACAAGACCATATAAAATTAAACAACAAAGTATGATAAGCATAGCAATGCAATTAGGAAAATGGTAATATTGAATTATCTACTTAAGCATTATAAATATTTGTATGATATTACTCCAACATGGGTAACGGTGATCGATACCAACAAACCATTCATACCCCACCGCCCCCCCCCCACCCCCCACAAGAAAAAAGCATAGAACACGAAATTTCATCAAAACCTACGTGTAATATGGGACGTTTGGGACACAGCAGGCAATCATTAGGTTTGGTTCTCTTTCAGTTTTCTTTTCTTTCATTTCTTAATATGTGTTGTCTCGTCTGTGTGAAAATCACCGAGAACAGTCAGCTGCTAGGCAACCAGACAACGCTGTTGCTATAGAAACATTTGTAATTCCCGCAGAACGAAACATACGCAGGGCTATAACCAGCTTTAGAAATTTTAAACATCTTTTCAAAATACTTGTGGCCAAGGTTATGATGCTCACACGGTGAAGGAAACAGGTACAGAGTTTTATTTATGTTAACATTTACCTCATTCTCCGTTCACGAACTAACCTTTCAAATAAGCTTAAAAAAAAAAAACTCATTAAACGAGCGGCAATACCTCTCATTCGTGATCTATGATCAAACTAGATAGAAAGATATATTTTTTAAAATCCCTCCCAATTTGTTTTTTCTTTAGTTTTGAAATGAACAGTCCAGGCCGTGCTAATGTTTCGGTTTCACTGTTATTTGTGTTTACAGTTCAGAATATCGGCAATAAGGTATTAGGGTGCCTTTTCTGAAGATGTAGTTGTACATGGGGCGTCTGTGAATATTGAAAGTGATATCTGAATTAAGGAATGAGTCAACGGCATATTGAACTGATTAAGTGTATATCTCACGCGGCAGTTTATGTGTGTATGTATGTGTTTGTATGTGTCTGTGTGGTTCTGTATGTGCCTGCGCGATTGACTGTTTTGTGTGTGTGTGGGGGGGGGGGGTGTTGACAAAAACGGTTTGGGAGGGGACAGGGCGGAGGAGGCGTTAGATTAAGGGACAATATAAAATGTAAGGTCAAACATGAAAAGTCCGTGAGAAAGAATTATGCTGAGCAGCGAGATTTGTAGACTCTCCAGCGAGATAATGGGGCCAGACCAGCCTGGTTTGTAATGCTGGGAGAATAGAAATGTGAACACTAATTTCCTGTCGTTTAAGAGGAACCTCTCCACAGAGGATTGACAGACACAGCTTGGATCGGACACAGATGAACAGCAGATTTCCCCATGTAGATAATCCTGCCTTCCAGCTAGGGCCTCTCGTGGTGGATTCCTTCAGACATTGAGGCCACTGCCGGGTGGCGCAGATGTAACGGGATTTTAACTCTTGAAGGCCACAACTTAAGGGGTAGCTTGTAACACAAAATAGCGCTATCTTAGAACAAAATTGATTTTCCCTACCACCCTGGGATCATTGTATTGTAGTGACCGAGTATTAGTCTGTTTAAAACACCTGTGTTGTGAATGTATTACCACATATAAAGCACTGAACACGTTTTTAACGTTCAGACATTTTTAATCATTCCAAGTCGTCTGTTGAATAAGGTTAATTGTGTCACTTTGTTATGTAAAGGATTTAGTGTCGAGGAAGCAGGTATAGAAGGGCGGAGATTATAAATAAGCTTGTCTAACTCCGGCAGTGTTATCCCGAGAAGATTCACCAGTGTGAGCTGGAGTGGGTAAAACCAATATGTTGTTATTTGTCCACGTGTAACCAGCATAAAAATTACTGTGCCAGTGCAATAACAGCCAATAATAAAAAACATAACACTTGACATGGTTCGATTCTCTAGCACTTGTTAAACCGTCACCATGTATTAGGAAACTTTCAATGTTGTTTAGAAAAAAAAAAAAAACATACACACACATTATGTGAACTCAGGTATTGGCCGATTTACATGGGCAAGAGTTGGAGATGGAGGAGAATCGTGAGGAGTTATTTTCAAGGTGAGAGGGAGTTTGCATTACAGTTAAAAGAAAAGATTAATTTTACTTTTGTTGCATTTCTTATTACCTTCTGGGCCATTCCCACCCTTTAACGCTACCCCGTCCCCTCTTATTATTTTCAAGTTCGTCTTTGCGACTACATTATATTAACCAATTATAGGATATGTTTTATTATTATTCTCTAATCTGTCTCAATATTTAATGGCGCCAGCGTTTGAAGAAAAAAAACAATATTCTGTACTCAGTTTGTAGGTAAATGTCTCAGATATATGTATTTATATGGATATTGTCACCGTCAGTAGCTGTTTAAACAAATCCAATGCTGTCCCGGATCATATTTAACCCATAGTAAACCAGGATAACGGCTGAGGATTATGTTCCACTACAAACTGGGCCAAATTCAATTCACTGGCAGATATTGAGACCTGTTGACTAATCCGATAAGAGGTAGACTGAAGGAAACAATAAAATTACAAAAGTTGTTCAGTTGCATAATTTTGAAATGAAAGAAAGTTTGTTTATCTTTTTGAGCAATGTATTTTCACCTGATGATTTTATGCCATCTTCTCAACAGAGATCACGTATTTGAAACAGTAGTTTTATTTTAAACTTGATTATTTCTTGTTGAATGACTGCTGGTGAGAGAGAGATTTAGGATCCTAACGGAAATGATTTAATCTATTATGCCTACTCTGTTTTGAAATCAACAACCTCGTCTGAATTTTCATTAGATTTCATTGTATGAAAGGCTACCAACAGACTGTATTGACAGCTCAGATAGGTTCAGAAAATAAGCAAGCTTTCAATAACGGGGAAAGTTGTTGATATAGAACTTTAACGACTTTAAGTCAGTGACTTTGTCTTTTTATACACCAGGCTGTTCACAAATAATTGCCTTCTGTGAATGGTGCCAGTCCTCTTGTAAGTCGTACCTTTAACCGAGACCTACACCGAAAGGTTTTAGAGGACAAAAGTTATCGCCTTTTATCATTATGTCAGGGCCACGGGCGAAAGTTGAAAATCAATACATTTCACTTATCAAAAGCTTCATTCTGAGTGATCTCAAGCCGTTATAGATTAAGCCGGCGACACAGCCAACCAATTTAATTACAATCTTTATCCTCAAAGTGAATTTTTATAACATAAAAAATGCCTATTCTGTGGCTATGCGGGAGGTTCAATGTCACTCGTACTAGGTCTGAGCCTTGGGTTCCTGAAAGAACTTAATCGGTGTATTTCATTATCTTCCCTATCTTTGTTCTGGATCACGGAAAGTCAGAAACTCTTGTATGAAGATTAAGTGGTGTAAAATTGACTTAAGAACTCCGTTTATAAGATTTTTTTTTTAAATATTGAATAGATTAAGCTTATAATAATCTTTCTCTTATAGTTTGAATAGATAGATAGATAGATAGATAGATAGATAGATAGATAGATAGATAGATAGATAGATAGATAGATAGATAG
>JBCAUA010827793.1:0-14359 GCA_038406235.1 Peronia verruculata
GTCTCTAGGTTTGACATCACTAAAAATTGCGTTGTCTTTTCCTTTAGAAACAATCTGTGCTCTCATTTTGATTACATAGCATCTCAGCTAAGTCTTTTATGAATCTAATACTTCATCTTCAAAAAGTTTTGAGGCAACTTCAAAAGAAGTATAATTTATATATTCTTTCTTCAATCCTCCAAAGTTCAGACAAAATACAGAATTTTGTGCAACACGGAGTTCCAAATCTCAGAACTGGACCTAATCATTTCCCATAGGAATCATTTACAAAATGTTGGAGGAAAGGTGACAGGATCTCTAAAAACAAAGTTTTGGTCATAATCATTACTGGTTTCCATTTAAAATTTAAAAAAAAAAAAAAATCTATTTTGTAATTATAGTCAAGATTTTCTATAACAAAAATAAAAAAAAAACTAGCAGCAACTTTCATCTGCTGAGAAGCTGAGAAAAAGTATTTCAAGACAGAAGAGTAGGGCAAAAACATCTAAGAATTCACATAGACAAGAGAAAGGGAAACAAATGGCTGAAAGTAAGAGCCAATACTACTGAGAAAGCTAGAATGGAGAAAGAGAACGAGAGACACAGCCTTAGCACAGTATATAAAATGAGTGATTTAGCTTCTGTGTTTTTTGTTAGCTGTCACTTACCACACATTTTTGAAATACTGGGCACACTCTCTCAAAAAACTAAGCCTTTCATTGTATTTTGCACACTGCCCTTATTTCTGAACTTCTTAAAGATGCACTTGTATTAAGATGAATTTACTTTTGTGAATGCAATTTCAGAGATGTCTTTATTTAACCGTGGAACCAAACTGTCCATTAGTAAAAAAAGATGCATCAAATAACAAAACAAAAAAAGAGCTGATGAAGTTTAGCACAATTAGCATGGGTAAGATTTCAGCTGTAACAAATACCTGCAGATTCACAAAATTCTATGCTGACTGGTGCAAGGACAACAGCAAGTCAAACTTCTAAAAATCAAGGTATTTCTACAGTTCTTACTTATGATGTCATGGGCATCATGACTTGGTAAAACAATTACAAGTTTCACATTACATGTAATTCATCCTGATTTAACGTCAAAAAACTGTGATGTTGATAGCCAATCCAGTTATCTTCAATATTAAAAAATGCACTCCAGGTGTTGTCACACCCCCCCCCCCCAACTTGTAACCCTTTGACTACCAAGGCTGCACCTAATAGAATTGTGAAACATCAATCCAACATTTAGATCTGATTTCAGATAGATCATCAATGTGAACAAATGTATTCCTTGTAAAAACCATGTTTGAATTTGGGCTGTTGGCAAAAGATTTTTGACTTCAATATGGAAAAGACAATGAAAAGAGCATAAATGTATTCTGGCAGAAAAAAAGGTTAAAGAAAATGTAAACATGGAGAAAGACCTATTTCTAAATTTTCTGTTAAGGAAAAAAGAATTTGATATATACAAGGGCTGTCTGGAAAGTAATAAGAAAATACCCATAACATTCAGACTAATCAATGCATCTAAGATCTGTAAAAGGTGTGTAGTAGGAAACGTAAAGCACTTACTTGTGGCCAAATATCAAAATCAGTGATGAAAGCATTCTAGCATTAAACAGGGATATCCCCACTGCAGAATGGTCAAAAGTTGGGGTGAGGGGGTCGAGTGATTTTTGCATGCAAAAGGAAAAATCCTATCTAAAACCACAACCAAATTGTTTCCACATATGGTAGAAAAGCAATGAACAAAAGTCTGATATATTCTGATGCATTCATACTGCTCGTTATTGTGAAACTCTTGACCGATCGAAATAAGCTCTGCACTGCAAGAGACCAGGACTTATGAATATGGGCATGACAACGCAACACCCCACAATGCCAAATTGATAAAAGACTGGCTCCATCACTATAGACGGGAGATTTTACCACACTCACCCCATAGTCCCCACATGGCTCTATCAGACTGTCATCTGTTTGGTCCCCAAAATGCAATCTTGGACAATCAAAATTTGACTGTGACGACAACCCCACTGAAGACATGCGAGATTGGTTCTCATCGCTTGACCCAAAATTTCCCCAGGAAGGTTACCTATTCTCTGGCTCAGCACTGGCAAAAGTGTGTTGATCTCCATAAAGATTAAAAATAGCTTAAGAGTGACAGTAACTCTTGTGTGAGTTTCAGTTAGATCCAAATAGCAATGTTCACTGTATGTTAATTTTCTTATTACTTTCCGGACAGCCCTCCTATTGTAACTTTGTAGTGGTGTAACATATCTGAAGAGTGGCTACTAAGAATTAATAAATGATTCAAAACTGGTTAGGTCGATGGTGTAATTTTCCCAATTTGAAGTACTACCTCTGCACATATATACATACCCTTTACCACTGTCACTGGCCTGGCGAGATCTAGAATCATTCAAGACAAGTACTCCTTAAGGTCAACATCACGTAAATAAATCCTAATATTCATAGTAGTGAATATAATAAATGTGGGCAAATGAGTAAACTGTTGATATAAAGAAATAGGTTTTTGCACTGTCTATTTGTAACAGTGGAAGAAGAATCAAGAATATTTAGGTGACTGGGGAAAATACTATGAGTATCAGCTTTTGTCTCCTTGCCTATTATGCTTCTACAAAAAAATGTGCACACGATAGGCTCAGCTAAACATCTAGCAATGAGAGCATTAAGAACTTTCTTTAATCTTTCCACAACGCATTTTGAAAATGCCTGCTGTGTGCTCAAGACAAAAAAAAAAAAAAGACGGCAAAAGAAACTTTTCAGTGTCTGATGACAGACAATACCATATAGGTGACAACTGTTTAAAAATTCCAGCAACGGGCAACTTAACATCATACAAAAAAAACAACAAAAAAACACCCCCATCATACTACGATGAAAAAGATAATGAACATGAAATCCTTGCTTGTCCCTTGCAGAGGACATGTTTTTTACTCTTGAGAATCCATCCTATGGGATTAATATACAAGCATTGTGACAAGGGCAGTGGGTGGAACAGTGCAGCTCTTGATCTGTCACAGTAAACTAGTTTTCAAAAGAGTGTTTGAAATAATGTGAATTCAAAATGAAGTAAAGGACAGAGCATGGATTTCTGGACATTGTTTGATGAATTACCTTTGAAATACAATCATCTTGGTTCAAACATGACTTACTTTTTTTCTCATCATTGCTATAATATATACGTACGGAAATATACACTTGGACCTCAAATTGCTACCTTAACAAAGCTGTCTGTTCTTGAAATGTTCCTCACTTTATACCTTTAATTAGTGATAGTAATTCTTAAAAAAAACATAGGGGGGGGGGATAAAATGTATGTACAGGCACTTGGGTCTGAGCGGTATTGCTCACTCAATACGAAAATATTTACTTCCCAATAATGTTGAAAGCGCATGCAATTGTGACTGAACATAATATAATCGACATAATATTAAATATAAAATCTTATTATCAACTAAGAGCGAGACTGCATGCGTAGGCAACAGATGAGAGCTGACAAGGTCTATGTCATGATTTGGTTTCCTTGAAGTCAACCAGTACCAATTGTGATTTTTAAAAAAATGAATGTTGAAAACAAACAAAACACAAAAACAAGAAGAGAAAAAACAAAATAATATACCGCCATCAGGAAATAGCAAACTTGAAGTTGACCTTCCAACATTCCATTCCAGCTAATGACTGGCCAATATCTACTTCCTCTTCAACACAGCAAAAAATACACTTTACTTTATGAGTAATAAAAAATATGTTACCACTATGTGACATCAGGATAATATCTCCATGCCAAATAGAAAGATAAAAAGTACTAATTTATGAGTATACATTCACTATCAATCAAGTCTTTCTTTCTTCTTCTATGTTTTATAAAAAAATGCACTGAGGATTTGTGTTGTATTAGGCCCTATACTCCGAATGATGGGGCAGATTATCAGGTATTTTTAATGTGACAAGTGCAATAGTTTGAGGGCAGAACAGAAAGGCATAGTCAATATAATGTTCTATGCATATTTCATGGGAACTTTCTGTCATTCAAAATGTTTTAGCCAAAAAAATTCAAAAGAGAATAAGCAAATGATATATATCACACTATTCACATAAAAACCACGCCCAGCACCAGAGCCACAATTATGCCACTCTAATTGATATGCCCACCATGATGCTGCAATTTAATTTAGTTCAGTTGTAAACTAAAAATAAACTGTTAGATCCATGCTTTAATTTGTCATGCTATGACATTTTCAGGCCTTTCTGAACAGCAGGCCACAGGGGGAGATTCTTCTGTTTACCAGACAAACGAGCAAAGTACAAACATCACTTTTACGCTGGTTGCTTGAAACTTACATCATGAAAAATTTTGCAAAAATTCATGATAAAAGGTAAATGTTTTCATGTTATTGCTGTTTTTTTCTTTTTTTTTTTCTTTCTTTTCTTGAACAGCCTTTCAAATGACAAGAAGTAAAGTGATTTTTTTTTTCTTCTTTATACTGCTTGTTCAACAGCTCTTCTGTCTGGCTCAAGGACGTAATAAAACTGGACACAATAATCTCCTACTAGCATGCTTGTACAGTACGTTCTCTAGCGAAATGGTTTGTCCTATTACAAAACTCTTAGGCATGTTTCTTTCATGACCTACTTCAATTTTCTAAAACAAACCTTTTATATAACTGACAGATCTATATGAGGGATCAAACTACTGTCACATCACAATGCAATACAATATTGCTGGTTAGCCAGTAGCTTTTCCATTGCCTCAGTTACCCATTAGGTATTTGTTCAGGGAACTGGTATAAACTGAACTGTGTTTCTGCACATTTATGAGCTTTTATCCTACTTCGATTCTTTATGAGGAAACTTAAAGTAAAGATAATTCCTCATTATTTAGCCTACATTTTGTCACTGCGTGGGATGTATAGAATATTTTATTTTATTCAAAATATTTTCACTGAATATATTTTTCCATATACCCATCATAATCCCAGTAAAATGGCTGTTTGGCCATTCAACTTGTAAAAAATACAAGACATGAGAAATTACAAATAAAATCTAAACAACAAAAGAAAACCCACTACAAGTTCCATCCACAGCAAATCAATGACCATAAAGCAACCAATGAACACAACCAAGACAAGAACAATGACTAACAACACGTTACCCTTGCCATGGTCCTTTTGCTCACGTCGTGCAACAACTGAACAACAAACAAAATCTGTAATGAATTTTTGGTTTTGAATTGTTTTGGTCTTCTATAATTGTCACAACCCTCTATGTGTATTTACATACCAGGCAGAATTCACCTGAAACAGCTTGAATGTAAAAGATCTAGAATCCAAATTCTCAATATTCAGGATTTCCCTTGTTATATCACAATCTTAGTGCTTGCATAGTTTTTCTCCATATTTCACAGAAATGAGAAACTGGTTCATCTTGTATAAAGTCTCTATGAACTTTTCTATATTCCAAATTCAACTATAATTACAATGGCTCCTAACTTGTACTATAATTGCATTTCACAAAAGGAAGAAGTGCTGTAAACATCTTCTTTAAACATAAAATCACCTCCTGACTCTCTGGTCTGCAATATCTCTATATTATTATATCTCTAGCTATAGTATAATCAAGCTAGTACAAAACATTTTTCACCACAAGAAAAATGTATGAATTAAGATTCTATGAGACAGTGATAATTCAGCTTAATGGAACACTGACACACAACTCATTCTGACTGGCTGTGAGGCATACATTGTATTCTCTTGACCTTTGATATAAGTGACCATTTCATCACTGTGCTAGCACTACGGGCAATGTGGGACTGAGATACCAACACGAAACTTACAACTCTTAACCACTTGCCAAGTATCAGTGTCTATTACAGTGTTAATAAATCATGGGTTGAAAGACATTCTATTTCTACCACTAATTCACTCAATTAACTCTTAACCTAAGTGAGCAATAGTCTAACCCACTGTCAATGAAACTGCCAAACTGCATGACCAGATCACCTAATTCAACTTACTACAAAGTACATTTTACTGGGAAATATCAATTTCAGATCTGATGTCTGTTGAGAGGAAACTTTCCATTAATTCCCATTATTATGTCTGTGGGCCAGCAAGAGGTACCATGAAAATGGAGATTTTTCATTCCGACTTATGTCATTTGGTGATTGTGTGCAAAAATGACACTGAAACAGTCGGGCGTAAATCAGATTTCGACCAAAATTTTAACAACAGACACATTCTAACATCTCCCTGTTAATTCTACCTTAATTCTCTTCATTTTTTTGAGAGAAAAAAAAAAAAAGAATATACTACATAAACCTGAGCATCAAGCTAAGTGTGACTGTTAGAAACAAATGCCAAATAATATGTAAGGCACAAAAAGAAAATTATAATAATCATAAGAATAATTTATTAATAAATAATAATGACTTTTCTCCATCCCGCTGTTGCTACCTTCATTTATTGCTACAGTTCTGTGTTCATTGTGTACAGGGAAATAAATTGCAATGATTACATCCTTCCTTTCCCGGCACAAATGTCAAGTTTATGGTGCTGGATGCCCTTGTGAAACAAAAAACAAAAGTGATAATGATCCGCAATATCATTTCTATCCAGATGGGAATGATAACAGTAAACACAAACAATGAAATCCTGTACTTACTTTTTATCACTGTGCTGTAGAAATCCTTTATTCATGGTCTGAATGCGATCGTACTCTCTGTACAGCCATCTGGCAGAGTACACGGTGAAAGGAAGAATAAACATAAAAAAAGAAAAAAGGGGATAAAATTTTTCATTCATAAAACAACTTACGTGTTTTGTTTTCTTCAGAATCTATAAATTGAAATGTCATTCTTCCAATAGAGCTAAACAAAAGACAAAAATACTTTTCAATAGAGCTAAACAAAAGTCAAAAACAATTTCAATAGAGCTAAACAAAAGTCAAAAACAATTTCAATAGAGCTAAACAACAGTCAAAAATACAATCTTGATTGTTATGATTTCACAATTGGAAAATATTCTTCACGTGCTGTTCATGGTTGCATGTGTGGAGGGCTATGGATTTTGAGCCTTATGTGTTTTTTTTGTGTCTGTCAGAGATGACGCTTTACTCCTCTTTATGCTTTGGGCAGTAATTATTTGAGCTCTCCAGAAACAGCAGAGAGGAGGTCTCCCATCCCATCTCTGTCTCTCTGTCCAGGAGAATATAAAGATATACGGTTGTATTAATTCAAAAAGAGTAGGAAAATTATAAAAATCTCTTTGACTTGGCACAGTGTATACAGAAATCCCAAACTCACCTTTGTTTTATCTCATATGGGTTAAACTGGAGATGATTCATCCATTCAATGTTCAGTGCTTTCAAAATGACTTCAAAGTCGTCTGTGTTTTTGGCTGGTGAAGAGGACAGTTTGGGCTCAGAACAAGGGGCAATGAAATTTATAGGACAACAAAGACATTCTATCTAATGCTTTCCTTTGAACTACACAACATGTGAGATTAAGACTTTTTATCTTTAACAGTCAATGAATCTGCAGAACAGTTTCTGTTTCTGAAAAATTCAAATTTGATAAGAAGAGCAAAACATCTGATTGGTGCTCTCATTCAGATGGGAAATGACAGGCTGATTCCAGTGAGAAAAAAAAAACAGCCCATTTCTCCATTAACTTACAACATTATCAGGGATATCAATTTACAACACTTCCGGGAATTTTTATCTATCATGCCAAATATAAATCAAACAGAGCTGATATCATAATGCATATTTTTTTTCCCTCAGTTTCTCCATGAAAGACAGATAATTGGTACAACAACACAAGTGTCTGTGTAATACACAAGGAAACTGTATTATCCTTGCCAAGTAATGCTCTACAGATGGGAAATAATTCCTCTAAATGATAGCAAGAGGTAAATGTGTGCTACCCAACTTTATACCCATCCACTACTTAAAAGTAGTAATGTCAGTTATAAATTAACAGAGATGTCAGTCTTTCTACATGAAAAAGTAGGAAAAGTTCCTGGCATACTCTTTAGCAATACGTTATACTGAAGTAGGTTAATGGTAAATAACACCGGATTTGGGGCCAACAGAGAAATTACAGACAGGCAAAAAATAGGGAATCCTATTAAACTAGGAAATTTGACATCCCTAAATTCAAAAGATCACAAGAGCAAAAAGTTCAATTTCATGCTAGAACAACAATAACACTGTTTTAACACAGTGAGTTTCAAACTTTTGATGATTCTATAATATGTAAGATCCATTTCCTTTGAAGTTATGTCCAATTTAAGAAAAACTAATCATGTAACCTGTCATAAAAAGTCTATTAGATATCAAATCACGGTCCACTATTTGCCTGGAGATGCCATAAATTAATTGCAAAAATAATACAAAAAGAACCAACAGTTGAAAGAGTTTACTGTTGCTAAAGGCAAGAAATACAGCTTGTTAATATTTTGTTTTAAATATTCTTGGCATGGGAAGGCAAAAAAGGGCGTTGTCATGAAAGCTCATGCAATGAGTTATAACATTTCTTTAGCTGCCCTTTTGTTCTGCATGACTGTGAATTTTATCCATTTCATTACCCTTACTCCTTAATCAGGGATGTCAATCTGTCTACATGAAAAAGTAGGAAAAGTTCCTGGCATACTCTTTAGCAATTGTACAACTGAAGTACGCTAAAGGTAAATAATACCTGATTTGGTGCCAGAAGTGAAAAGACTGACAACCAAAAAGAAGGAAATCCTACTTATGTAGGAAATTTGACATGTCTGTTTAATGCTTTGTGACTCGTGAAAAGGACGTGCGAAGAAATACTCACCACCAATGATGACAGACTGTAGCATGAATCTCACTCCATAGAAAATGGTGATACACCATTCTGACTTCTCCTTGAAAGCTTCTTCTGAGGAGCGGCTTAATCTCTGCTTGGGGTCTGGGACAATCTCCTTTATCTGACACAGGTCAACTGTGCGAATGAATGTGATAAAGACACGAGTCAAATAATATGAAGTTTATGTTGTTATTATTATTTGTTTTTCTTCAGCCTTTCAATCCTAGGAAAGAAGGATTATCTCAGCTTTAAGAGGCTGCCTGTTTTTGCTGAGAAATTTAGTGGGCAGAAATTTGGAATTTGGAAGTTTTGCCCAGTCAGTGGGATGCAGGCTACTCTTTCAGCGATTTTTAACTGCCAAGGGCTCAACATGCGTAACGTACATACAGGACCTCCAAAGTATATTCGCCCTTCTCCGAGAAGGTTAGACATCAGGCTCCTCTACCCACAGGAAGCCTGAGAGCCATTGAGTCACTGAAAAAATGTGTTTTCGATCTTTGTGTCCTTCCATCTCCCAATGCAAGACCTGTGAGTTGATCCAGCCTTTTTTCTCCATGAGCAGACACCAAACCACAGAGCCACCATCCCCCCCCCCCCCCGTTTTTTTAAGTTAAGGTGGAATCTGCCATATCTCTCTCATTTGACACACCACATGATCAATCTCTTAACAAATTTTGACAGAAGGATGAAAACAATTGCGACACATATTTGCCAAGAATAATATGCACTGAAATTTCACACTGACATAGGAAAGTGCATCAATACACAGAGCCGAAATTTTGTGAACATTTAACATATGGCCTTGAAACTTAGAACTAGCGTGTGTCATTATAAGCTAGTCTAAATCTATTGAATGTATAATCATATTTAATCTGACCTAGTGATCCCACCCTTTTTATGGTAACACAATACAAATGAGTGTGGATAAAAACCAAGAATCAATTTAGCCGAGTTTATGTCTAACATTATGCACCACCTTCACTTGACACACTGAGATTTGTAGAGAAAAGTAGGTAAAAATCAAAATTATGTCTGCTTCAAAATTTGTTTACAAGACCTTCAGCAATCAATTACTTGGTGTGTTAGTTCAGTGATTTGTGTGGCGGCCTTTAGAAGCAGAGGTCTGGGTCAAATCACAACAGTTGCATGTTGTATCCTTAGGAAAGATACTTAACACACAATTTTCCACAGCTCACCCATCTGTAAAACGGGTATCTTATGTATATTAGGGGGAGTACTGAGGTGGTACACTGCGGCAATGCGGTCTGAAATGGCCAAGCCAATTTCCCCTCTTGGGGGTCAAGGGATGGTACTTTTACTTTACTTTTTTACTTCACAGCATAGAGCCAAATGAAATACAAAAACACAGGTAAAAAACAACAACAAAAAACAATAAGAACAAAAAAAACAAACAAACAAACAAAAACAAAATACAAAAAACAAAAAAAGAAAAATATCATAGTCCATGATTTCAAGAGCAAATACATCAACATGACAATGCCTGTTACTCTAGCTGGACTTTTACAAACTATATAACACTAACTCATTCTTGGAAGGCATTATGCTGACAAAATCACCGACTCAGTAACAAGTCATACACAATGCACAAACCCTGGGTCATCAACAAAACCTGAAGGCAAAATGAGGAGTTTCAAAACAATTCCCATATCTAATCTTCTTCCTTTCTCATGGGTCATTCTAAATTTGACTTTGCTTACCAGTTTTGGGCAACTTTTGAGGAAGAGAAATTGTATGAGTACCTAACAGACAAGCACATCTGCTACAGTTTTGCATAACATAAATTAGTTTACAGTTGAAAATAAAGCTAAAAAAGAAAGATAAATATATAATATTAAGAAAATTTGTATGATATGTAGAAAATAGTTGCTCTTGTTATTTAGAATGCTAGAGAGCTAATGTGGCAGCAGACCTAGACAGAAAGCCATGCCTAAACTGATGCCCAACAAGGACTGGTGCCATACCAAGTTTGAAAGTGCACACATCAAGACAAAAGGATTCCACTTACTTGAGAGAAGAGGCTTGGATCCCAAAGAATGCTTGCAAACCAGATAGCCTGTATCTGGGCGCAGCACCATGGTCAGATTTACTCGCTTCTTGGCATAGATCAAGGTGACCACTTTTCCTGCCTCCAGCTCTTGGACTGCTTTGTCCTTCTCCCCTTGAGTTTTCTTTTTTGGAAAGGGGAGGGGGGAAAAGAACAAAATCATGAAATATTCCAGTCTCCTGGTCATGGTTCAAAAAAAAATTCTCACAAGCAGGGCTATGTTAGTCTATTTTCATTCAAATATCCAATTTTTTCTGGCTTTTTTTTCCAAGAATACTTTCACCTTGACATTCATATAATAAATGCTGAGTTCTTTTTTTTTTTTGTGTGTGTGTGTGTGTGTGTGTGTTCAATTTTGTTTATAACAATATCAGTATCATGAATAACAATGCCAACATCATGAAAAAAAGAAATCAGCTGTGTACATACTACTACTGCTTTGCTTAAGTTTTATGTAACTTGAATTGTAAATGTTGCATGTGTGATATATTCTATATGAAGCGGGCATATACCTCTCTCAGATTAAATATGTCCCCCCCCCCCCCAAAAGGGATTTACTATTACCTAATCAAAGATTAAGGCAAAAATGATATTATCAGCCCATGTCAATTGTCTTAGAGGGGGAAAAAAAAAAACAGCTAACAAGATGTCCAATTCTAACTCTGTAAAACCTAACAATAGCCAGGTGGCAAACCCGTCAAAACTGTCAGATACAGTGTTTATTCCTCAATGCAACAGGATGTCTTATATTTTCAGACATGATTTTTAAAAAGGAAAGAAACAACAACAACGAAAATGATGTGTTTGCAGAGAGCTAAAAAACAAAACAAAACAAACAAATAATGAAGAGAGAGGGAGAAAAAATTGCACTAGTAGCATCTATGGTCACTTGAAATGAAAATCACATCCCTAAGATATCTGTATGTGTTGTTTCATATAGGTATGGATACTTGCCTGGAATGTAATGGGGGGATCCGCACACGGCTCTGAAGCAATCCGGCTTCGCCCACCAGCCTCTGGGCCGGTGGCGGAATTGGTGGGTTCAGACTTGCGAAGGGGTCTAGGTGAAACCGGGGCACCTACTTTGGTTGACTGGGCATAAATGTAGTTGCCCGAAGGCCCTGGAGTTTCAAACGTGATGGCTCCATGGGATATGTGATCGGGGCTGTCTGAACGGGTGGATTGGTGCTCTCCAAAGGCCCGGTGTTGTGGTCTGGGGGAACCAGAAACTGGACTCCCTCCTCCATGAACGTTCTGTTTGTTTGGAGGGGTCCTCCTCCTGGCGGGTACCGGCCGACCAAATTTGCATTCGTACATTGTAGTTGATAGGCCTACTTCACTTAGGCTTACTCCTCGGCACCTCTACTGTTCTCTGTACTGGAAATAGGCCAAGGTGTCAGATGCTTTAGTGGTTAGGAGGAAGCATACTTAGACAGAGTAAGATGGTGACTACGACTGAAAAGGGTAAAATACGACTGGCCTGGTCCAATGTCTAATGATTTATCGTGGGCTGAGAGGGCAATGATTTCGTACACTGACAGTCAAAGTATTACAATGCTGAGTGACCCATGCTGGTCATTTCGACTGGACTTGTCCATGTTTGCATAAGGTGGGCTGACACTTGATTTATCCTCTACGTCTCAGACACTATTAAACAGTTATGCTGTCTCTCCTGGCCAGGGTTTTGACCAGAGATATGGCATCTGATTGTGTACCAGGCATTCAGAGCGTTTCCGGTGGGTCAACTTTCAGCCTGAAATTAAATAAGAACCGTGAATTGACAATTTAAGGCAAAGATATTAAGCTTACTCACCAATTTCACACCTTTCATCCGCGTAAGAGACAGATCACTCAAAGATATGGCCCACATGCTAACATTATATCACAATGTTGTGTAAAGAGCAACTGTCGAAATCCAGATAAAGTAAAATATAAAAAGAGAAACAGTCAAGAACAATGCTGATGAGTATACAAAAGCCATACCCCAAGCGCTGTAAACACGATACGTTGCCGCAACAGTGCTACATAGGCACACAACCATATTGGCATCTTCTTTAAAAAAAAAAAAAAGAAATGTATCTTATTTTCATAGGAGAATACTCATCAACCAGTTACAGCTTTCAGTATGCTACAGATAGTTTACTATGATGGATTTTAATGATACAGATTGCCATTCCCGTCGCGGGTTTTCTCTCGGTTCTGTTGATTTACTCAATAAAACATGATCCTGAAATTTAATGAAAATAATAAAACTAGGTCAGAGGAGCAAGAGCTGGCCTGCACTAACAAACCCAACTGCGAAAATGAAAATCTAACAATACGGCTATATTTCTACCCTCACATTATAGCTGGCCTGCATGAAACAAAAGTGAACTTGAGAAACTGAACGTTACAACAGCGTCCCATAGCCTCTGCTTTCACACGAATGTTGAAAAGAAACAAACTGAACTTGAGAAATTGGACATTGTAATATATAATATATGATAAGATTTTATCTGCACAGTGCTGAACCAAAGATGAACCAAAGAACGCAAAAACCGCCCACCGTTGGAGTGGAGATGAAGACAATGTTCCCGACCTCTGTGTCTGTAGTTGACTGGTCTGTGCTAGTGGTAGGCTAAGCTACAAACACTCCAATCTTCTTCCGCGTTTTAGTTCTCTCGATTTGGGATTTCATGACAAATCTAACCACTAAGTGTCAATGAGATATTAACGTTCGTGTCCGTGGATTAGACAACGTGGCATGGATGCTGTGTTTACATTTAGCTCACGTCCTAATAAATAGGCCTCAGCAGGTCCATGTAGGAGAATAGCATGGCGGGTTGTAACAATTACGCGGGTTGTAACAATTATTTACATGGTCAAATCTAACTGAAAGCTGCGGAGACAGTACTGTAGTCCGTAGGTGGTTTGAAAAGCGACTTCAGAACACACTGTACCTGTCAGTAGAATATATCCACACCATTACCAAAACAATAAACAAATCAGTATTTTTTACAAAGAAGAAAATCTCTACAGAAATAGGTAACAGAGAGAAAGATACGTCAAATAAGTATTAAAAAAAAAAAATGGCGTTGTTCTGGGCGCACAGGTGAGCTAAATCAAGCAGGTAAAACAATTAAGCCGTCGGAGCGGCCAAGGTCTCACAGCAATAGAGGAAAAATTAAATGGATAATCAGTTTCCTGTGGCCAAAGATAATCGAAAAAGTCGGCTATATCTTGCTGCGGATCATTGTGACTGCTTTGTTCTTCCTTGTTGATTTGTTGTCATATGCTGTCTGTTTATCCTGTCTGCTCGTGAGCTCCTCCAATTTATTGTATGTCCATCTATGTGTATGCGTGCGTGTGTGTGTCTGTCTGTCTGACTATTTGTTTGTCTACCTACCTACCTACCTACCTACCTACCTACCTACCTACCTACCTACCTACCTACCTACCTACCTATCTATCTAT
>JBCAUA010827804.1:2500-14359 GCA_038406235.1 Peronia verruculata
TTTCCTTGTTAGGTTTCACTGTTTCTGTTTGTGTGTTTATGGGTTTGAAGTAACAGATTTGAATGTCAATGGCGAATTAATAGGAAGAAATGTATAACCATGATATTTTTATCTAGACTGGAATCATTATAACTAACACTACTTAGTAACAGGATCTGTTCATCAGACCCATGAGGACCTGTAGTTGGCTATACCTGTGACACCTCCTCCAACATTTATCATCTTATTCTTACCCAGTAGCCCTAGCCTACATGGTGTAAACTATAAGTAGTATTAGGATTTTGCTCAAATCTTTTAGCAGGGTTTAGGAAGGAGGTCTTTGATTGATACCTGGACTCTGTTCCGGACTTTATTTGTAGCATTCCCTAAGGACGGGGAATCATTTCTCCATCTCTCAACCTCTTTCTATCTTGCTCACTGTCAGTGCTGTCTGTCCACTCCTATTGTCAGTTTTGATTTCTTAGTATTTGTGGGAGAAGTTTGGTGGGTGACAACAAAACTTGATACGTTTGCTAATGGCGAGCTAGAGGAATAAAATCATACATTCTGCATTTAATTATGATATTATGTCGGCTGGGGTCATCGCCATTAAGGATGTGGCTCTGTATGTTCTTGTACGACTGTGAACATTATGAGTGGGCTAATTAGTTGGTGCGGTGAGTGAGGGTGGCTGGGATACATAGTCTAGATTTACCGTTACTCTTTTTCCATGACCTTATTTAACAACAGATCATGTCTTAACCCTCTGCGGGGGCCCGGGGTTGATAAGTAGGTTATCTGCTCCCACCTGTAGGCGGTGTAAGCCCGCCATTGGTGGGGTGTTTCCCATGGAGTGCCAACCTCGACATTCCAGGCGAGACATCTCTCCTCTCTCTACTTGCTTATGGCTCCTGTCTTCTGTCCCGCTTTCTTTCCTCTTATCTTCTTGACGTGTAAACGTATCTTACCGTGTTTGACACATTATAGCCGTAATCGTGCTGATGTGTCGCTTAACCCCAACACACAAACAAACAGTCATATCTGAGGAATGGAATCATCGCCTATCAACTCCCAGTCTGTTTCTGTTCAGAAGTTAATTCATGCATATCTTCTTAGTCGCGGGGGGGGGGGGGGATCATGCTCATCCCCTTTCTCCTCTGTCTCTGCCTCTTGTTGTCGACTCGCCTGGAGAAAACCCCGTTGTTTATGAGTACAGTTGTTCGTGCAGAGTCACTCGGAAGTGTCAGAATTCATCACTTGACTGACATTTTTCTTGTCAGTGCAACTGCATGGCTCCTCCCATCCTAAGAAACGTGTAGTTAGCTAATGCATTGAGTGAGAGGCTTTTATGATAGTGGGAGTTTACCTGTATCGTTAACTCACCCCCAACATGCATGAAATCGTCCTCTGTATGTTGAATGACAAGGAAAGGGCAGCCTAGCATAAGCAATGGCAGTATATCGTTAGCGTTCTCCAAGGGGAAGGAGAGTGGGAGGGGGTTAGTCAGTGGATTTGCAGGGGGCGGGAGGGAGGGGTAGAGAGGATAGATAGACCAACACTGCCAAGTTATGAAACATACAGAAGTTTGAGATCTCATGTATTTGCATTTGATGCTTATAACTTATTGTTTTCCTGTGCCAGTTGTCAATATGAGCCTCACGTTCAATATATTGTTCTGGATAAGCACTTGAAGTGTGCACTTAATTCCTCTATCGCAAACTCGGTTCTTTGTCGCTCTATCTCCGCTTTGGACAATTTGGAGGTATAGATCTAAATCTAGAGGCTAGATCTACATGTCGTATGAAAGAGCAAAAAGGAAATCTACCATATAATGTAATTATTAATTATTTGACTGATCTCTTGCCCGCACAGGCAGAACTAGATCTACATTTTGAAAATCATTTTGTCCTATTCCTATACTCAAAGTCAAAAAAAAAAAAAAAACAGTTGCAAAACATAAAACATCAATTTTCTCAAAATGCGAAAACTTGAGATAGAGCAACAGAGGACTGAGCTCACGGTTTTGTTGACCTATGTAGAGTTAGACATAGAGTTAGCCAGTTAATTTCCTGGTTTCCCTGCCAGTGTGTGTGTGTGTGTCTGTGTGTGTGTGCGTGTGTGTTTTATGTTGATTAGTATTGAAATACGTTATGCAGGCAGCGAACTGTTCTCGATTCTATCTAAATCTCTGCCTGTTGGTGAAAGTTTCGTTGTTTTGAATCCCAAAGGGAACGTAATAAAGATTTGAAATTGTTGGGATGACTAATGGGTAGGAAAGCCCGACTTCTAGCCTTCTCATATAAACGGGAAGAATATTTCGGAGGTCCTGTGGGTGCGCTCTTCACATTTAGTAACTGTCAATAGTTAATAATCCGTTCAAGATTTGCCAAGAGACCTATGTCTAGGTAAGATTTTAAGAAAAAAGAGAGAATCAAGCAAAATTAATCCGAGCATAAAGAACTGGTGAATTTAAGTGGAAATCGTAGATGGGACAAAAGATATAATCATAGAGATTTCTACAAGTAGAAATAAACTTTAAAAAATAATAAATGAATAAATTTTAAAAAAAGGATAAAAAAAAGTAAAAAATAAATAAAAATTCAATGATGAAATATGTAGATTTGTCAATAAAGTCATTCTGTGTACTACAATATATCTGAATTCGAAAAACAGTCGCTACCGTCAAATTCAACGAAATACTGTTATCGTTTGTTTTAACACAGGATCCACTTACGGTACATTCACTTTGTGGAAAGGGAGAAAAATCAATAGACCTGACATATTATGTGCACCAAGATATCCTGTTATCTTTGAAAACAATCCCTGGAAATCTCTTTAAGATAAACCTGCCCAAAACATGCCAAACATTTGTGGTTCCTCTGAGTTCATATGAAGAAAGCCTCTTTCAGTCTTTGTCGAAAGTGAAGCCTAGCAAAATAACCAACAATCTGCTGCTTCTGCATAATATGGGAAATATTATTTCAAGAAGTTGTATTCGAAAACATAAAGTCATCGATACTTTTTTTAAAAGTTCTGATAAATTCGGATTCGGTTTTATTTCGCCTTTTTGTTTTGTTTTTGTTTTTAAAGGTTATCTCGTCCTGAAAAATGCACCGCATTAACATTTATGGTTTTTATAAGCTTTTCAACCTCCTGTAGTGGTGGTTATCTCAGCCTGTACGCAGGTGCGGTAAAAAAAAAAACAAAACAAACATAATAACACTATTGTGTCATGTGATCATTGGTCCATCCAATGTCGACCATATACCGCATTAACATGGCAAATGTAGTATTCTTTTAGCTTACCTACGTTACAAGCCCAGTGTTTCTGAGTCCATTACCATGTGTCGTTATCAATAATATCAAGTTTGCGTTAGTTATTTCTTCCTCAATTCTAGTTTTTGAGTGAACACAGTTGCTTCATTCATTTCTTACTTATTACGATCTTGGACAGGCGATATCTCTCTTCATTTCTGGCTTCGTTCTAGCTTGGTGGAGTAAAATTCTTAAGATTAGCTTAACAACAATATATAGAGAGTCTTTCTAAGACCTAGAGAGTTTTTCTAAGATACCTAATATTATAACACACGTTAGTTCATTTCTTTCATGATTCACATGGCGACGAGCAGGTTAAACAAAGCAATGATTTAATTAATAGGCAAACAAGCGGGGGAAACAAAACTTGAAAGGGAAACAAATATCAGGAAACAGGGGACAGAAATGAAACTTGAGAACAGACAAAATGAAGGAAAAAAAACGGTTTGACAGACAGACAGACAAACTAGAAAGACAGACAGACTAGTAGACAGAGAAACAGACAGACAGATTGTTCTGTCCTATTCAGCAGGGGGATGCGTATTTAGTTTCATTGACAAACGACAGACTGAAACTGTTCACGGAAGTTTCAACAAAAGCACACACAAAAATAACAGGACATGTGTATCTAATCTCATTGATTATCCCCCATCCCCTCTACACACACACACACACACACACACACACACATATATATAAAGATAGCAGCTGTATCTATACTAATTAAACACCAACAAATAAATATACATAATAAACAAACAAATACTTAAATGCTTAAGTAAACAGATGAAGAGATGAGTAAACAAATAACAAAACACAAATTAGTAAAGAAAGAGAGAACAAAAGAATTTGAAAAAGAAAGAGAGACACAAATTTATAAAGAAAAAAAAAAAAAAGAAAGAGGGAGGGATATGGGCAAGAGTGAAAGAGAAAAGAAACAGGAAAAGACACAAAGAAAGGAAAGAAGATAGAAAGATGGAAAGAAAGATGCATGAGAGAAAGAAACAAAGGAAGAAAGAAAGAAAGAAAGAAAAATGGAAAGAAAGATGAATGAGAGAAAGAACAAAAGAAAGGAAGGACAAGAAAAAAAAAAAAGATATGCACAAGTGCATTAATATTAAAAGAAAAAAATAGTGAATGATGTCAAAGACAAAGACAGACAAACAGTTGGACATGCTAAAGACATACTGACAGACAAGAAAGCAGCCAGATGGCAAGAAACAGCTGAGGGGGACAGCAAGTGATGAAAGATAGACAGAGGAGAAAACTGGGGCCGCAAAACAGGTCATCGGGACACGTGTCGCCTGCTCGCTCACTCACTCACTCACTCACTCACTCACTCACTCACTCACTCACTCACTCACTCACTCACTCACACATGTACATACACACATATGCACACACATATGACATAATTATCATCTAAGACTGGGAAATCCGTGTTGATGGCCGTACTCGCAGATAAAGGGCTGGAGGAGGGAGAGGGGGGGGAATGGTGTTCGCATCAATTTTCTCACACTTTCTGCTCATATTCAGTGAAGTTTCATTTCACTATGTATAGAGGTCTAACATATGTATATCTGTATTTGTGTTTTCTATTTCATGTACATGCGTTGTCGGTGGACACCAAGTCAACACTTTTCTCTTTTTCGTGTTTGTGTCTTTTCATTTGTGTATGGGTGTGTGTGTGTGTGTTTTAATTTTGATT
This sequence comes from Peronia verruculata, assembly GCA_038406235.1. Lineage (NCBI taxonomy): Eukaryota > Metazoa > Mollusca > Gastropoda > Systellommatophora > Onchidiidae > Peronia > Peronia verruculata. Next base: position 7,503 of record JBCAUA010827804.1, read on the forward strand.
TTTCATTCATAGTCGTACAACGTAAGAGTATCATCAACAACAATATCAGTATATAAAACAATAATACTGGTACATGAATCATGTTAGAAATGTCAGAAATTTTAACCATGTAAGAATACAGCCTGTTGTGGGGCTAGGTGGAACGGTTTGGGAACGTAGACAACAGGGAGTCGTCCATTGTTCAGGACTTTGTGGGTCTCTCGTCAAGATATCAACCGTGTCGGTAGATTTGCAAGACATCAAACGTATTGGTCAGTCGGCAGGTCAAGACATCAAACGTGGTGGTCAGTCTGCAGGTCAAGACTCACACGTGTCGGTCGGTCTGGTGAAGACATCAAACAGTCGCCAGCCACGGCCGTCTCCTCCCCCCTCCCCGACGCTTTTGCTATTTTCCATGCTTTGTCCGAATCATGTTTAAGTAAACTTTAAGTCGTCAAGACATTTCCGTTTAAAAAATAACATCAGCAATACACTGTATTGGGCATGATACATGATTACATAACACATAACATAGTGTTATGTTATTTTTTGACCACGTCTGTAGACAGCTGAGATAACCACCACTACAGGAGGTTGAAAAGCTTATAAAAACCATAACCATTAACTGTATTGTATATCCTCACTAGGAACGAACCTAGTTCGAAATTTTAACATTCCTCGTAGTTTTTGTACATTATAGTTGCTATTACTTTTATGGTTTCTTTGCATTGGTATTGCCTGGATATTCAAAAGTTTCCCAGACTATATTATTATTTATCACTAGTCCTCAGTAGGAATCAAACAGGTTCGAAATCTTAGGCATTCTTGGTAATTTGTGTAGCCTACAGTGTATCATTTTATTTTTTGGTAATATTTGTCGTTCAATTGGCATTTTTTAATTTGATTTTGATATCCAAGACGTGTCTGTTAATAGTAATGGTGTACATACGTATGATAAATAATTCAGTTGCTATGAAGAAGAAGCAAGAAGTAGTGCTCTCTACATCTTTCTTCATGATTTCAGTATATTTGTTGTTTGTTTATATTGCTGTTGAATTTAAACATTTTTTGTGGGGGGTTAACGACACATCAGCACGATTACGACTATATTGTGTCAAACACGGTAAGATACGTCAAGAAGAAGAGAGGAAAGAAAGCGGGACAGAAGACAGGAGGAAGGAATAGTAGTAATAGTCAGTAATCGCAACCTTCGTTTTGATAGTCAACTTCAGATGGTTATGGTTTTTATAAGCTTTTCAACCTCCTGTAGTGGTGGTTATCTCAGCTGTCCACAACCGTGGTCAAAAAAATACATAACAGTGTTATGTGAATTGTGTTATGTGAACAGATATAGCTCAAATTGGATTGATGGAGGACCCTTTAGTCTTCAAAACGGTACCATATTCACCGTTGCTATTTAAAAAAAAAAAAAAAAATTTAAATAAAAAAATCCGAGATATTGCAATTTAATTGTCAATAAATTACTATTTAATTTCTCTACAAATTTCAAAGATTGTTCCCTATAAACGGTCTTTCTGTCTCTTCACAAACTCGAGTTAATCGCTTTTGAATGCGCCGTCTATCCGTTTAAAGTATTATTTCCCTTGCAGTGGTTATCTTCAGTCGCTGTTCCGAATATTTATATATAATCAATGATGGCATTAGCTCCTGATGGCTTAAATTGCATTCGAGAGAGGGCATTTTAATCATCAAAATGGTATCAAATTCATGTTATATCTATTCAGACACTCGATATAATCGCAATTAATGATGCCAATTAATTCTGATTTCAGTGAATCTTTTCGTCTTGTTACCGGTACCCAGAAAATTATCTATAATGATAATAATGACGCGAACCCCTGACGGCTCACAGTTCTGTGGCTCAGCGCCAGCGATACTCTCAGGTCTTGCGCCTCTCAGTCAGCTGTTACCCATCACACTGCGCACCCAACCCCGTCCTGTAGGTCAGCCAACCGCAAATAAGACCGAGAGTGAGACGAACGACCCTCCTCGGGGACGCAGTGGCTCAATGGGTATGGCGTCTGCTCATGGAGCAAATAGGCCGAGATCGACTCGCGGGTTCTGCATCGGGGGATGACAGGCCACGAAGATCGAAAACCCGCATTTTTTCACTGACTCAGCGGTCCCCTGGCTTCCTGTGGGTAGAGAAGCCCGACGTCTAGCCTTCTCGAATAAGGGCGAATGTATTTCGGAGGTCTTGTGTGTACGTTAAGCACGTTAAAGAACTTTGACAGTTCACAATCGATGGAAGAGTAGGCCTGAGTGCCGCTGTGTTGGCAAAATTTCCAAAATCAAAATTTGTACTCACAACATTTCTCAGCAAAAATTGGCACCTCTAAAAAAGCTGAGATAATCCTGCTTTCTTATATTGAAAGTAAATAAAAGGCTGAAGAAAAACAAACTCCCCCCCCCCCCCCAACAAGTTTGTTAGTTGCTCTCTGACAGACCTGTTTTACTGTATTATGACATCATCTGTTCAGAATATCATAAAATAGTGAAAAAAAAAAAAAAAATCTCTGGTAAGAATATCTCTTTGGAGTTGGAACAAACGGAGGAAATCGCGACGGCTTTGTATGTGTGTGTGTTTGTGTGTATGTGTGATAGAAATAATTGATAGACGATGGAAAAGGAGAAAACGAGAAAACTGTTGAACGAACATGAGTGCAGGGTGGAGTAGGTCTAAATAGAGGTGAGGATCCATTTGCTGAAGGACTTTGTTAATGCTGTCCTTGCTGCAGAGTTTTCTTTCTTTCTTATGGCTATGTTTTTTATAAGCCTTTCAACTTCCTGTTGTGGTGGTTATCTCAGCTGTCCACAACCGTGGTAAAAAATTGTGTTATGTGATCAATAATTAGCTTTAGCTCTTAGAACTTAATTACGTTCCAAGTTTCAATCAGAATTTTCTCGACAAACATTCAGACCCACTCTCGTCATTCATCTGACGACTCACGCACCTATTTATTTGTTCACCCACTCACTCATTTTCAGTCTCTTTTATTTTTCTCTCACTCCACATATCTAGATATCGCCCGGGCTGGGGGAATCAGCATAGATTTTAGAAAGGTTAGACGGTGTAAACAGAGCTACAGTTATTCTACGCCTTTCAACCTCCTCTGGGGCGGGGGAGGGGGGGGGGGGATCTCGGAAACAGAGCTGGAGGCACAAGAGGACTGTAATGTTCTGACTACTGGCCAACATGGTTCAATACATAGAATAATAATATTTTGATAGATCTCGAGTACCGTGGATCGGCGATGTCAAAAGGAAGTGATTCGATTCCAAATTAGACGTAACATTCATATTTCAATAGCAGCCAATGTTGTGGATTGCTCTTTGCAAAGAAGACGACGACCACTCTAGGTTATGTGAAATATAATTAACAGAAAATTCAGAAAAATTCACCATAAGGTGAATATGTTTTTCTCCTATTGTGATTTTTTTTTTTTTTTTTATTTTCATAATTTTTGAAACCACATGTTTCAAATAACAAGAGAAAACATGATTTTTTCCTTCTTTGCAATGCTTATACTACACCTCTTCTGTGTACTTGGCAAAAGGAAATAACCTAGCCGGCTGAAAAAATGGCTCATTGCTTTGATTGCTGCGTTTAAGAATCGAACATATGGCACTGACCGTCAAAATGTCTGCTTTTGTAAGTTCTTCAAATCTAAACTTAGGGAACATTGATATTTTCAATTAAATGTTGGATTTCCTTAGAAGGTGAACTGCTTATATGTCTAGACCTCACAGTCGGCACAAAATTACTCACACACCTCAACAAGAAAAAGTGAATGTCGTGTAGGTGTGAGTGTGCGTGTATGAGCAGGTATGTGCACCAGGTGTGTGTATGAAAGTATTTTCCAAAGACTAAAAGAGTAAAGCAATACAGTGACATAATATGTAAAACCATAATATGAACACACACATAGACATACATGTCAAAATAAGTTTAATTAAATCAGATACTGATAGCTAATGAAATTATATATTATATTTATTTGTCAATGAAAGTTCACTCAAACACTGTCACCGAGTAAATGAATAATAATGTTTGTCACTAACACTTCATTAAAAAAAAAAAAAAAAAAGTAAAAACAGTAAACTTCAAACAGGAGCAACAAACACATGTGTATTGGAAACTTCCCATGTCTGTGGAGAACAGACCACAGCATATTATGTCATCATAGTTGAATTATAGCACACAACACATGCACTACATGGCATTTTTGCATCCAGATAATACAGTGGGGAAATAATTCGAACTAAACAAATCAAATATGCAAATCCTTAATTCGACTTTCCAGTAAAATTGCAGCTGTAGAAGATCAAAAAAATAAATAAACCAAAACAACAGACAAGAATCATAGTTGAGTGTACTGATATTCAACTTTTGAAACCATGCATTCCTTTTAGCTCTAAAAATTTCTCACTTTGTTAGATCATAAATGTACTATATGCCCGCCTGTCTCCTGACTGCAGCATTTAGCACCTATACTGCTAAGTGAAAACTTTCCAGATTTCACTTCCCGAGACAACGCACATTTCTCACCAAGGCATTTCAGTTGAGAAACTATGTCACCGGGTCATAAAGGATCAGTCACATACTAAAATGTCTGACAACAGTCTTTGGTCTGATTCATGTAAATGTAACTGACAACATCTTCTTCTCTTGATGACATTTTCCGGTAAGTAAGGCAAGGCCTTGCAGCCTCTTACAAAAATGAAAACCACCTTGGCTGGTTGTCCTAGTACCTGACTCTATCATTCATCTGTAATCTTTAATTTGGGAGTGTCGAGACGCAGATGTTGTCAAAGACATTCACCATACATATACTAAGCATATGAATAACTTTTCACATCTTCTCTTACACCAACAAGGCACTTGTATTATTTGGTCATAAGTTCTAAGGTGTCATATCTTCAACATCGTCACTACAGAAACAGTAGCACTGCAGCTGTTTCTTCTGACATGTCAAAGGTTAAAATGGGGGAGGTTGAGACGAGTAAAGGAACTGTGGAATGGGGGAGACGAGATTCCTTGTGTGCTTGTGTATACTTGTCTTTATGCACTCTACCTAGGAGGGCTGGCTTTTCAACATTCAACACAACCAAGTCCAAATTGTGAAGCAGAACAAAGATGGAAGAATCATCAATCACAGCCTTGATATGTTGTGACAGGGCAAATTAAGGTAGGAATCATCTCACAAATAGACACACAAAAAAAGGCAACAAAAATTTGATTCGCTGTTGATGCCAAATGCAGAACTATAAAACTCAAATGTTCGAACTTTTTCACTCCGAAGACATTGGAATGCTACAAGACGGAAACTACATTGAAAATCTCAAACAATGAGATTACTGAGATTACATATAAGTTTGCATGATGTTGTTTAGAAAAAAAAAAGACCATTTTGTTGCCAGGGCATTCATGTACACACTGGCCTTACTAATCATATGGGTCTCCCATCTGATTGTAGAGATACCACCAGTGGAGGCATCTTAGAATTCACACTGAAAGCTAGAAAACTGATAACTCTCAACCCTACTAGTATCTAAGAGCTGAATTCCCCAAAGATATGCTCAGTGTGCTCTAAGCTTTGTCTTTATAAGTGACGGATATAGGAACATTTTTGTCTTATATTTTTATGCAAATCGTGTCTTGAAAATGAATATGCACTGTGCATACAGACAATGGACACTATTCCAATATGTAGTCACTACACATAACACAATAGTGTTATGTTATTTTTTGATCACGGTTGTGGACAGCTGAGATAATCACCACTACAGGAGGTTGAAAAGCTTATAAAAACCATAACATCCAATGGCTTTTATGGATACTCTTACAATGACACAATGACACCTGTGTTCACAAGTATTCCCGTGCAGTTCAATTTTCTTGACTGCTAGTACCATTACATCTTGTGAGGAGATTTAAGCTTCTATCAGCCACAAAGCGGGAAGTGGAGGCGGGATATGTTATGAGCCTTAAGTGTGGCTGTCACAGTCACTTTGTCATGGTCTTCCTCTTGTTTCTCTCTTGTAGCCGTGGTATATGATCTGATGGTTAGTTGGCTAGGAGACCTCAGCATGAGGTGACCAAATCATATGATTTTCCATGGATAATGCAAATGAAGAAATTCACTTTCAGCTCTAGGCAAGTCACCAATTTTTTCTAGGAAATACAAAGATATCCCAAGCAATACAGAAGTTGACTGTTCCCATCACACACAGCTTACTGATTCTGTCATATAAAGTGCAATCAGATTAATCTCTGAAGGATGCGGCAGTGAGCAGGCTGGATAATCTACAATTTCCGTGTTAGCTTTAAAAATATATTGGCGACCTTATATACACTAGGTAGAAATGACTAATTTCTGACTGACTTGTCTTACTGCTAAAATGAGATCTTGAGAATGTATAACTTAAAAAGGTAAATCTTGATGTCATTTGATATTCTCGAGTGAGGTAGACTGTCAGTGAGTGATTAGTTCCACAAAAAAATCTGAATCTCACATAAAAAGACAGATTTTAAAAAATGGCTGTATCTCTTTCCGGTCAGTCTCCAAAAAAAGAAACAAATATCCATTCAAGGGGATAATTTTTTTCTTACATTCCTGAGATGGAGTTCAATTGTATTAATTATTATTTGGAGAGTCCATCTGTGCCTAGTATTGCAAAGAGGAAGTACAGGCAAATAAAAAAGTTGCACCACTAAGTAAAGGCAAAACAATTTTGTTTGCCTCCCCTCCCGAAACGTTACATAACTAACTGGATAAAATAACTTTCTTATGCACGGACAGAGAGAAAGAGGTGCATCAATAGGCCCAAATAGACTCTAGGGTCTAGCTGGGCCA
>JBCAUA010827815.1:0-14359 GCA_038406235.1 Peronia verruculata
ACCACGGTTGTGGACAGCTGAGATAACCACCACTACAGGAGGTTGAAAAGCTTATAAAAACCATAACCGTCCTAATCCATACTAATTAAGGACCTTAGATTCCTTCACCTGCAAATATCTGTGTAGTGTTTTTATTTATACTAATGGATCTGATGTCATTCACACAGAAAGAAACAAAATATGTCGAAATTATTCAATTTTCAATGTGCCAGAGGCTGAGGGCGGTTTGTGCTCAAGGCGAGAGGAAGAAGGCCTAGAAATCTTTGGTCATGAATAGTATGAATTCAGTGACATCACTGTAACTGGTCATTCGCAGAGCAATGTTTTAAACCGAAAGCTTGAGATCTATAATATCAAAAAGCAGGGTGACAAAACTGTTTCTTCTCCTACAGCACAAAGACGATACCTGTATTGCGGAATGAAAATATAATTTTACTTTTTACCTAAGGAATTATTCATATGTTCAAACACTGTGCCGTGCTATATTGTTATTTATTTCGAGGGAAAGCTTTAGTTTCCTATTAGAGAGTGAGTATAAGACACCTCCTGATCCTCAAACAATTGATTTTGAGTATTATAATTAATGTACGTAAGAAAACAGAAGCTAAAGACCCGACCTGTGGATGTGCTATGTCTTGTTGCAGAGTAAATTCTTTCAAGTCATCGGTGATATCGGAGCCGTAAAACAGTCATTATGCTACAGTAAACTTAGTGATCATACAGCCCTTTATATTTTTCTTTAACAGAAACAGTGCTTCGCATTTCTCTGTAGCTGTTAGCCTACATTTCCAATGAACTAACTGACAAATACAGTATTCTTTTTTGCACTACTGACATAGAAATGTGTATAGAATTAAATGGCACCGAATAAAGATACATTTTAAAGAATGAGGCTATCTCCATTTGAATACAGCATGGCTCCTGGGATCTCCAGTTTTCAGGTACAGGCATTATGCCAATCCACTTGTGTAATCACAGCATATATTTTTCATAGCACACTCTCTCAGGCAGCGCATACAGGATGTTTTCATTCTTTTTACTGCCATGTATATCACCACAGAGTGAAGTGTGATCATTGTTATAATATACATACCTGTCATTGTCATGCTGCTGTTAGAAACATGTAAATATGTTAACACTATATCCTCAGAGAAAATGGATAATCATTTCTCAATGTCATAGTATCATTGCTGTTAATCAGTGTTACAACATCCTGGGCTACTGTGTCTATATCATATTATTGTCTGTTTGTCTGTAATCATTTTCTTAACTATTGGGCCTTGTTTATTTTACAGTTAACAGACAACACGGAAGCTCTGTTGTGATTGTGTTCTTATGTTGTTGATGTCATTGCTGTTGTTGTTATTATCCTTATTTCTTATTCTTGTTCCTCTTCGGCTTTGTCATTATTTTTCTTTTTTCTTTTCAGTCACAAAAGTATTTAACTTGAAAACGCACTATCTCCTGGCAAGTAACTCAATATATCAAAAGAAACAATCAACAATACGTTAGATAGTAAAATCAAATCATAAATAAAGACATGTTACTGGCCAAATTTTCGAACCTCTTAGTTGTTCTCTTCTTGACATGCATCTTTTTTAGCACATGTGACACATGTGTTATTTTGATATGCATGTATTTTTTATCTATTTTCCTTTCATATGGTTCTGAGGCATTTTCTTTACACTGTTTTCAACAAAACTTTCTTTAGCGATATGTTTTCTGCTATACACCACGTAGGGAATCTTGATAAGAAAATGTCTCCAATGTCAACAGTGTGCGGTGCTTTCAATGCAAATAAATGTACAGCACAATATTATAACCTGTCAAAAAATGACAACATTACGCCTCTCAGTTTGAAGTGGTAGAAAATAAAATCACTTTGTGTGTGTGTGTGTGTGTGTGTGACAGAAATGTCTTGTTCATACAGGCTTTGATATTCATTAGATTTGAGTCAGAAATCGCATTTGCACATCACCAGAAGGAAAAAAATGGGCCGTGAAAAGTTATGACGAAGGGGTGGGAGGGGAAGAGGTAGGACCGGGGAAGCCACACGACATTGACTAGGACATTCTGGGCTCTGACAAGCCTTCAACAATAGTTTATAACGAAGTAAAAGCCATTAAGTGACACCCCATTTAGACTGCCCAGGAGGAGAAAAGTGGTGTTTCAATGGAGGCCGTGAAAAGAGGACAGGCCGTCCCAGTTACTGAACATATGACACTGTCTGTCACACATATATCGTTGAAGACATCCAGAGCATAGTCAGGTTTGAGTTCAGTTTGTCATGTCAACAACAACAACAACAACAACAACAAAGGATATGATATTAAAAATTAGAGCTTCTATAACGAGACTTCCATAACTGAGAATACAATTGCACAATAGCGTTATTTCGAGCAAACTCGCCTACATATTTCACGATTAGTTTAAGGCAGTGGACAGATCGTACAGGGATTTGCCAATTATTTTAATAGTCATGTTTGTCATGCCAAGAAAGGTAATGGAGCTCTGATCGGATGTAGCGTGGTCTGAGATAACCTCCATCGGGAGGTTGAAAAACGTATATAGAACGCTTAATCAGTCAGAGTTACATTTATAATACCATCTTTTCCAAGAACTTTGAACAAGTCTTTGACTTTATACAAAGAAAGTAACAGTTACAGTTACAAATTGTTTATTCGAACAACATTGATTTAGCGTTTGAACCACCCTTTTGGTGTCATTTGACTTCGATCGTTCATAACTGCCAATGTGAGGGCGTATAACATTACCTCTTGTTTACTATTATAACAAGGACAGATTATCTTCTTGTGTTATTCCAAGACATGAGCACTAAGCTCTGTTAAACGCTGTGCTAAATTTAAAAAGATGTGCAGTATAATGATTTTAATCTATATTACCCTCGAGCTGAAAATAGACACAAGTACCTTCCCTTCTGAGAACGTAGAAACAGATCAGAGTATTACTATGTGTGTATGCATTAATTATATAGATATATATTTCTATATATATTTATTTCTATATATAGGGCAAAGCGTGCGCAAATTAGTGTTGATATCTTGGTTGGTTAAACTGAATATCACTTGAGGAAAACGTGTTTTGAACGCTTCATACTATCGTAAAATTCGGATCAAGCACCCTCGCGAGTTTATTATTCAATTATTATCGCATTTTTTAGAATAACGCCAAATATAATAAGCTTTTTAGCGGGTTTAGAAACACGAATCCATATGCAGCAATGCTGTGTGCCAAATTTCAGATGGATCCATTGAGCACTTTTTGAGTTGTGGGTTTTCTTGCAATTTTATAATATAGAATAGCCCGCGACAAAGTGTATAGTTTTGCGTGAGCAACTCGATGTTGATATTTAATTTTGGTTGATTAAACTCAATGTTACTCAAAGAAGACGTGTTTCGGATCAAGCAGCCTCGGGAGTTTGTTATTCAATTGCTATCGCATTTTTAGGATATTGTCAAATTTCAAAATACAAAACACAGATCCACACGCAGCAATGTTGTGTGGCAAATTTCATATGAATCCATACTGAAATTTTCGCGTCCATACGCCTATTGTGAGTTTTCTTGCAATTTTATAATGAAGAATAAGATAACCCTGCAACTTAAAGTGTGCGCACCTCTATATTGGTATTTTGGTTGATTAACTGAATGTTACTCAGAGAAACGTGTTTTGAACGTATCATACTGTCGAACGTGCAATTCAGATCACGCACCCTCGCGAATTATTACCGCATTTGTAGAATGACGTCAAAGGCAGTGAGCCTTTTTCGGGTTTATGTACACAGAAATACAGATCCATATGCAACAATGTTGTGTGCCAAACTTCAGATGGATCGGTTAAAGTATTATTGAAATATTAATGGATTAAATTTACACTTTTCACTAATATAACAGTAAAAGTCTCTTTTGTACATTTCCTAGCTGAGAATTAATGTTTCAACACTGAGGCCTGGTCTATTTATTTCCATAAGAGGATATTGTGGAGGGCACGTCCTGGATGTGATTTATTATTATTATTATTATAGATAGCTTACTTTAATCTTTTTTTTTTTTATCTCGAATTCAGCATCTTCATATTAGAGGAAAACAGTGAAAAAAAAAAAAGACTTTTTATACGGTTGACATGGCAACACCGTCATCTTGGATTTTGGCGTCCCTAAATTGGCTGATTATAAATCTATCTAGTCCGCCACATTTCATCGAACCTTGGCGAACATATTATTTGATATAATATCTATAAGGTTGCATATTTTCAGCTCTTCTCATGCGATAAATAATTTTCTATAATTTTTTTAAAATGTCATATAGCGAAAATTCAAATTTCGCCATTTTTTCAAACTAAAAGCCGATTTGTCTCCACAACACTGACCGAATTTTACGCCCATACGTACGTTTTTGGGTTTGTAGTATCAATGATGTATACCAAATTTGGTTTGAATCGGTTTCGAAACAAAAATGTAGATAGCAAAAAACTGTTTAAAAAAAAAACGCGTTTAATTTTAGCGAAACAGTGATATAAAGGGGTTTCTGTTAGGCTTTCAGCCTGGAAACAGCTTTTTTCTTTTTTTTTATACATACTAGCGCTCTTTCCATGATTCTTGTGTCCCTTGTTGACGTTTTTTTTTTTTTTTCTGGGCGTATCTTTTCTCGAATTTTGGACCCTCCCCCACCATTATAAGGGCCTTCCTGGTTCTATAGAGCCTCTGTGTGTCCCCCATATCATGTTTGAGTGCAAACCAATAGAGTTTTGACTTTTGCTATGACATATTGTTGACAACTGAGCTATTAGTAGCAGAAATTATAATAAAGCAAAATTGTGCTCTTTATAGGACAGGGAAAGTCATTTTATAACTCTTACATTGATAATTTGCATGATCAGTAGTTTTTCTCGCCTCATAGTGGTCATCCAGTGTCCATCCCTCGCACTGGAACTCGTGATATTGCTAGGAGAGGTGACAGCCGAGTGCTTTTTGCAGCTTTGCCTATATATAATCAAACTGCGATGATCTACGGTCTCATGTAGCAGCCAGGTGGAGCCAAATACTGACTGACAATACACTCGGTCTACTGTTGAATGACCATTGGTCAAACACCTTAGAATGGACTTATCGACTTTTTGATACCATTTTTACACACAGAAAAGGCAGTACTTTTAAGAGAAAAGAAAAGCGCAAAATAGCATTTTTTAGCAAAATCCATATTTCAGGACGCTGCCCCCCTTCCTCCTTAAATACTTACCCGTGTTTTGCCTTCTTGACAAGAGAGATACAAAACAGCAGAACGATGATAGCTAAGAGCTGGCATGAATGTTTAGTTAAGCCATACTGTGCAGGAGAGAACAGACCCACTCAAGGAGCTTATACTATTACACTGGAGAGTTGACATGATGTCGCCTTAACAAAACACCCTGTGTCTCGCGTGCCAATACTGGACGTCATGGTCATGGAGGCGTTGCTATTTTGCTATGCTTGGCGTCCTTTACTACGCACGGAGTGGTGACAATTCCGATCTAGTGATTCATTTTTTTTTTTTTAATCGAGAGCTACAGCAAGAACAGAATACAACATTGCAATCATGAGATAATGACAGTGTGAATTTCGTTCCGCCGTCCCCTTTTAATCAAGCGAGGGGCACCGGTCCCCCATCACCTGGTGCCAGGAGGGCAGCATACCAACCAGACCTACTGACACCTGTCTTAAAACCTCCTCCGATTTCTCTGTAGTCCAAGCATCACAGATGTATGAGATCAAAAAGACAGACAGACGAGCCTTTGACACTTTGACCTCCAACCGGGACCCCGCCTATAGAGCCTTTTGACCTATTCCTGGTGCCACCGCCAGACAATACTCAACTTTCTATCTCCATCGGACCTTTAGAATTGCTCGGACTTGGACTGGGGCGGGGGGGGGGGGGGGGGGCCCTCCCCCCCCCTTGGTTCCCCCCCTCCTCACTCCCACCATCTGGGTGCATATATGGGAATGCACACCCAGGACTGAATCTACTTCTTTCGGTAACTAACTACGGTGTGCACTAGTACTGTGGGTTTACTTGGCTTTTTCTAATTCTCAGGGGCGTGAGGGGTGGCAAGAGCCCTGTTCACTGAGCTTCGTCACGAAGCCTTGGCTGCCCCAGCCCAGCAACGCCTGGTCCGTCTCCCCTCTCCTTTCACCAGGCGAGGCCAGGGAGGGGAAGCGTTCAGCAACCCGCCCGCTCAGGCAGCAGCTCCTACCCCAGATAATACTGCAAGACTGGTACCTCACGGCATCCTACCAAGAGGAGAACCCATGGTCTATCGCATCAGCTCAGGCCGGAGCCCTTGCTGATCATGCACCTTTACACGCCGACATCAGCTGGCAAACTCCGAAAAGCTACCAGGGGTGTCAGCGACGTAGCTTTGCAAAAGCTAGTTTTCAACAATGGATGGATATTTCATATGAAACACTTTAGTATCTCACAAACTATACATAGCAGCACCATGAGGCACCCTGTGGTTATAGATGGGTCGATACTATGTGGTTCTGTGTAAAAAAAAAAAAAAAATTGACAAAATGCGGCATTTGCCACTTTGCGAAAACTGGGACGATGTGATGACGTTCGACAAAACACGCTATATATACACACATACAAAAAAATGTATTGAATGTCAGATCCTGATATACGCTTGACAGTTTACACAATAATAATAAGAGATCGATAAATGGCTATTGTATTAGACTATTTTCAGAGAGTTTTAAAGACAGACACAAATCAGAGATTCAGGGATGGTATTTTTGTTTTATTTTGTTTTGTTTGTTAATTATACGTATTCGTGTATTTGTTTATTTGTGCATTCTTTATTTCCTCCATTCCCTTTTTTCCGATGTATTTATCTATTTACTTATTTATTTATTTATTTATTTGTTTGTTTTGATTGCATATATACTTGTCTAACTATGTCGCCGATGTTCGTCTTTTCTGAACCATTATTTGAAATGTTAAATATAAATCAAATCTTATGTATTTAATTGTGAAATGGAAAGAGCGGCAGAGAAAAGGAGAGAGAGAGTTTAAAAACTCAGCATAATACCCAACCGTGTTGACATCATATGCATATGTCAGCCAGGAAAGCCAACTAACAAATTGATTTATTGATATTGCTCTATCAAGTCAGGAATGTAGTTTAAACCTCGAATTTCAAGTATGTGCTGTATCAAGTTACTGTGAGAATTAAACCATTATTTTATGAATGTTCTGACCTTATATATATATGTTCTGACCTTATATATATATATATGTATCTCAGGTGCTTGGTCTCTCAGAGAGATCAGCGAAACGATCATCCTAAATAAGCTTAGATGTATCGATAATAGTAAGTTGAATTTTATACTTTACTCGGCATTCTGCATTAAGACTGGGGAGAAGATCTGAACCCCTCCCCCTTCCCCTTGCTATTTTTTTTTTTTTTTTTGTATTTTTTTATCCGTCTTTTTATTTATTTATTTATTTATTTATTTATTTATGTATTTATTTATTTATGCTTTCTTTCTTTCTTTCTTTCTTTCTTTCTTCTGAGCAAAAGCCCAAACTATCGTATGAATCTTATGTCTTGCATAACTTTATTTGCATAATTCAGACATCAGATCGCGCAGCTATGAATTTGTTTGTCCCGAGAGCTCCCGAAGCTTATCATGTCATTGTATATATCAGTTTTCTTCTCTTATCATGCCAAGTCACTACTGTTTTTTTTTAAAATCTGTGTGAACATATTGTGGTCATCACAATCTGTGATTATTCTTCTCTTTCACTTGTCATTTCTTTAATTGTCAAAACTTGTAATGTAAATGAACATGACATAACTTGTAAATAGAATGCAACAAACAAATTGACAATGCATACATAGGAGTGGGGTAGGACAGGGGCCGGGGGTCCTGTGAATGATTTTTTGAATGGTTGAACTGAAAACTTTTTAAGCTTCATATTCGGATTCAGTATGCTCAAATTAGAGGGATAGTGTAGAAAAAGAAATTTGTTTTCTATCCGATTGCCATGACAACGCCGTCATCATGGATTGTGTGTCTTAATAATTAGCTATTTTCAACAGTCTAAGGATCCTAGAGTATTCAATAACGAAATAGTTCTATGTATGAATCTTAATAATAGTAATATGCATTTAAAACAAAATTGTGTGCGTTTATGTGTGTGTGTGTGTTATTTGCTATTCAATGTTTTTATAAATGTTGAAGAATATGGGTTGACGGATCAGTAAATTTCTTATTTTTCAGGAGAAAGGATGCATATCATTAAAACACATCCTATAAAGAATATATATTCAAAATTTGAAATTAATCGGTTCAGAAAAAAAGGTCTAAAAAAACAAAAAAACGTGGAATAAAAATATCTTTTGAGAAAATGACAAAGTAGATTTTCGTAATCTTTCTTTGCAGTCTTCTGCTAGTGCCGTGTTGGATGCCGTTTTGAGGCATAAAGTACACGTTTTTGGTCCCAGTCGGCATTTTTCTCGTATCAGAAAAGGGCAAAGTGTCTAAAAATAGCAAAGGCCCAGTTTGGATAATTTTATTCCAAAACTTCATTTCTAGGACCCGCACCTCTCCCCCTCTCCCTTCGCGCTCCCTCCCCTCCCTAATTAACAAGTCCGCACAACCCATATACAATGCATAAGTGAAATACAAACATACCAGCTCCCTGCGTTTATTTGTTTGTTTGTTTGTTTTATTTTATTTTATTTTTTTTACGGCAAAGTAATGTTCTTATCTTATATTTGATCTTACTAGTTTTAAGTCCACTAAAATCCTAACTTACAGTACATTTAAACAGTAAGGAAATTTATCTAGGTAATAGCATTTTGAAGTATTCTAATCGTTTTGTCACCACATGTATGAGAGTTACGTGACAAACAAGGAAAGCGGTAAGTGAACGTGTGACGAAATGTTGTGTGACGAAATCTTGTTTAGTGAAATTGCTCATTCAAAGCGGACATTCCCTGCCGGCTGCTTTAGTGTAGCTTACTGCTCCATCTCTCCCACTGACCATTAACCTAGAGAGCAAGGCGATGCGTGCTGAGAGGTGGGCACGACATCGTGTATTCGGAAGGGACCAGCTGTGATAATGGTCTTAACTTGTTGTTGTTAACTGGCCTATGGCGAGGCGTTAACGACATCCGCCTGCCAAAGAAGTATAGACCTTTCCCAGACAGCCTACGCTTGGCCATGTGTCTGCGCATAAGATCTGGCTTTAGTTCTCATTCCGTAACTATCAGTGTTTCTATGGCTCATGCTTTGATTGTATTTTTAATTAGCTATAAACAATTGCTCTCATCAAAAATATCTTTTAGAATGCGGATATAGCTTTCCAATAGCCTCTCTTTTTTGTGTCTGTTGTTACGGTTTACATTGTTTTTAATAGTATTACTATTCATATTTTGCAGTTGATAATATTATTGTAACTTGTGCAAAATGTATTTACTTCACGAATATCAGCTCTATTTATGTCAAGTTTTGACGGAATGAGTACTCATATGCAGTGTCTGCTTTTACCAGTCTACGCCTGATAAACTTAGTGATCCTGGAAACCCACTTTAAGAAATACTTACTCAATCATTATGTCTACACAGCTGAAGACAATGCATTTTGAGAAATATCTGAATTGTTTTGCTGCATCTTTCAATATGAAACGATTGCCATTCTTCGACGGTAAATTTAAAAATCTGTCACAATTAGTGTAAGGGTAGCAGAATAATATTTTTGTTTTTTTTCGATTTCGTTTGTCCGTCAATCCTCTGGCATGTATATCTACCCTCCCCTCCTGTCCCGCCCCTAACGAGTATCACCGGTTCACTAGTGTCCAGAGGCCATCTGGTTATGTTTATTTATTTATACGTTTCCAGGAATGGCATATCCCCAAGAAGTGGTGAATATGTTTGTTATTGGTGTGCCTGGTTAGCAGTATGAAATCAGGAAATTTTTAAATACGAAAGGAAAAACAAAAATGTCTGTCTCGTCCGATGTTCTGTGTATCACAATCCGATACACTAGTTGAAATAGTACTTACTGTAGATACCATCCAACAGTGTCCTCGATGTACACTACATAATCATGTCAAGTGAAGCCACTTTTTTTTTTTTTTTTTGCTGTTTCAGTTTGTTAAATATATCAATTTGTTTTTCCTTTCCTGCAGCTCTTCTCTGGAAACACTTCTAGGAGGGAGCTCACCAACTTATCGTACTTTCTTTGCAATGATATCGCTAATTACTCCGCCTCTGCTGGTGGACGTCAACATAAGTGGCCTGTACATACGAGTAATTTGGATATTTTTCTTTCCAGTATTATGCCTGGACCGGGATCCCTGCCACTAAACACATAATTATAAACGAATACTATCAAGCCTGTCGGAAAATTAAATAAGCTGAGTATATTCAAACTGGAATCTGAACATGTTTTGTAAAGAGATCTATCGTTTCAAGACAATAGTCTTGAATGCCAGTCCGCTTTGTCTCTCACTGGCTGTTGCCCAGGATGAGTGAGTCTGACAGATATTCAAAGCAAAGAGGACGCATTATGTGGAGTTATAATAGACTGTTAAGCGCTTAGAGCTTGCACTGTAGGGGGAAAGCGCTATAAAAATGCCCTCTATTATTATTTTATATACGTGGTATTCACTCAGATTCATCTTTCTTACATCGTGTGCTGCTTCGGAATGGATTATTTAAGCGTTTATGAAAACACACCTTTTTTCTCAAAGCTGCCTTTGTTTTGTTTGGTTATTTTTTTTTTTACCTAAGGGAAACATAGGTTCCATCAAAAAATAGATTTATTGTTTACTAAAATAGAACTTTATCTCTGGTGTCTGTATAATATTGCCGCCACTATCTTGGTTATCTAATAAAGTCACTTATTGATACAAGTTGCAATTGTTCCTGATGATGTGTTTTGTGCTAAGTGTGTGTGGTTAGATCTTTGTATTTATGGATGCATATATATATGTTTGTGTGGGTGTGTCTATTATATCCTTGTGAAAATATTTGTCACTGAACTGTAAAATTTAGGGATAATACATTTCCCCCATAAATAAACATGGTCAATCGGCTCACCGCATTGTCAATTTCATCCCTCCGTTAATACATCTTTCTTATCAAAAAAAAAATCTGCGAAGAATACATCAAAACACGTATTTTTTAACAGATCTTTCATAGGCAAATTATGATTATTCTATTGAACCAAACGCACCACTTCTATAGATTTAGTAATGTTTCAAGAGGAATAACAATAAAAGGAATGGAGGGGGCAGGAAAAAAAAAGCTGACAAAGGCTGCAATTGACCGTAGACAGGGACATTATTGAAATGCAATCAGAAGTATTTTTTGGAATTTAGAAGATATTAAGAAACAATTTGGGCAATATGATACCATAGAGAAGGAGAGCCTAAAGAATGTCAAGACTGGTGTGGTGGATCTGATAAGAATATGCGTGCGATAAAGTCTGTGCTTGAAAATTTGTCTGGTGAGAGATCACTGAAAAAATATTTGCTCGGCGAAACTCAAAATGCAAACAAGGCAGTTCGTAATTTAATCTGGGACCGCTGCCCAAAGACAACTTTTGTTGGAAAAGACATGCTGCAAAATTAGGGTTTATCATGCAATCACACATGCATTTTACCATGAAGGATATGTGAAGCATTCACCAGACTTCCACTAAAAGTTGGATAGGACTATCAAAGATTGGTTTAAGGAACTTGGATCAAAGGCACTTTGTAACAACAGAATACCAGGTGAAAAAAAGTTAGTCAAGGAGAAAAGAGCAACAACACGTTTTCTTACAGCACAGGACGATAGAGCGGAAGCTCTGCTTAGGTAGGGGCTTCTGGTTGAGCATAAACAACTTATATTTGGGTCAAGATTACTCAAAAATCGTTTGACTTATCACAGCCAAACTTTATTTTTTTCAGTTATTCTATATTTAACAGATCAGTGCCCCTGAAAAATTGATATTTATTTTGGTTTTAGCTGTGTGACTGTATCAGTAACCTTAGTGGAAGTGGAAGGCATACTATGTGTACTTCATTGTTTTATCGATACAGTCTCATATGCTGTACACATTTTTGAAGGGCCGTCGACGTTCTGACCGTCCCGTTTGCCTTATCGAATTGGTATAGCTTTCTGTACCGTAATGTGTCTCTTACTTTTCTCATTATAGTATTATTGCGTTGTTTCTTCGTATTGGTTTAGCTGCGTATGATTTACTGTAATACTGGTGTGGACACCACCACTGCGCACTGCCTACACGTTGTTCATTGTCTTTTTATGTGGACTTACAATTGTATAGACCTGATTTCAACAACGCCATTTGAATTAGGCTACCACACCCTTTTCTCTGCTTATGTCCTAGTTCAAACCACACAGATGACTCTCACTCTTCCTCACACCACCACATTTATTTCAGCACAGATATAGTCATTTACGTGTCCACATACACACTTGTGGCCTATATCGATGTAAAGTGCCAAGTCTGAGCTCCAGGACTGGATTAGATTAACTGGAAATCTGAAGTGGGCTGGACGGCTGACTGGACCAGAAGGAACCCTTGACCTGTCTCCATGCCCCAACAGCTGCCGGCACCAGAACAAATTGCACGCTGAAGTATTGATGGCTAGATTTTCCTGACGTGGAATTCCGGATAATCGCATTATCTGTTTTTTTTTTTTTTCGTTTCCATTTCTTCACATGTTCTTGGCCTGTTTTTCTTTATCTCTGTTGGGCCTTGGAGTCTTTCTGATTGTGGTTGCTTTTTTTTTTTTCTCTCTCTGTTTTAGATCTATTACAAGACATTCATTATTATCTTTGTCTTTTTCTTTTCTTTTTCCGTGGTCGCTATGTATTTTTAATTGTTGTGCTGTTATCCTTACCATGTATGTAGTGTTTGTGTGTGTGTGTGTGTGTGTGTGTGTGTGTGTGTGTGTGTGTGTGTGTGTTCAAATGCTATTTTTCTAATCTCGTTACCCAAAGTCTATTACTTCACGCCAAATCTCTATCTGCCTCGCCCATAATTTATTTGCACTTGGTAACAGTGTTGTTTAGAGAACTACAGTCGATGTACAACAATAATTGTTTAATTGAAGCACTACAGCTATGGGTGCTGCCGCTGTAGGTGGTATGGTGAACATCATCTGTTTCATTGCTGCTCCACTTCAGATATCTCTCCGCCTATAAATAGCTCTCATTTCTTCATTCTAACACCTTTTCCCTTGCTCTTTGTTCTGGTTCTGAAGCATACGTCAGCCACCCATCACAATAATTTCTAAGTTTTCATAACGGTCATGAATGACGCAGATAGTACATGTAGTGAAATGGTGTATTTGTTATTCTTTGCAAAATCTTTTCAGCTTAGACACTATTGTAAGACCCAATCTTTGTGATTGTTTGAGGGGAGACAACATTTTATGGTAGGGCCAATCTTCCTTATTGTGTCACCGTCCGGCGAGCCAAATCAGTTTAAGTAAATCTAAGAGATCTGAGAGCTTCTCAAATAAAATTAAAACTACCACGTCAGTCGTCTCCTTTGGCATCTCACTGACCTGAAATGCCTTACGATGCCTAAGAAATATCCTTCACTTTTCACTGGAAATTTTACGCCGTGAAAGGTTATTTCATTTCCGGTCCGGGGCCCTCCCGAGACACAATCGCTTGGTCAAAATCGAAGAATTGTCACAGCACTTCATCTCTTGAGTCTGGATTTTACGCGTGAATGATTTAGGGTTGAGATTTAGGAAAAACAAGTAAAAAGAAAATAGATTTATATATATATATGAAAACCAGGGAAGAGGACAGAAGGGTTTTTGACAAGTTTTACTTTCTCTCAGGAAATGCAGTAAGGCATTGCACTAATCGCTTAACAGTATAGTTCCACCCTCCTTGGGAAAGTTTGGAGTAGCAAAGATCTTCTTTACCAGAAAACTTTCATGTCAAATTTTCGCTAAAAAAAAACAAAAAAACTTTTAACTTTTTCTCAAAACCCGGTTTTTTGGACTTTTTTTTTTTTTTTTTAAATCTCCTTTTCAGTTTCGAAACCGATTCAGACCAAGTTTGGTATGCATCATTGTCACTAAAATATCCAAAAAGGTACGTATGCGGGTTAAATTTGGTCGGTATGTTTAAGTGAAAATTGGGATTTTGATTTGAAAAAATGGCGAAATTTGAATTTTCGCTATAAGGCATTTTCAAAAATTTATAGAAAATTTTGTATTGCATGGAACACTATATATAAAAATACATAACTTTTTAGATATTGTATTAAACAATATATTCACCAAGTTTTATCAAGTTTGGTTGAAATCCGGCGGAGGAGATA
>JBCAUA010827826.1:0-28900 GCA_038406235.1 Peronia verruculata
ATCCAGATTGACAAGCCCGGCAAGGCGCGCCGCAGGGCGTTGTAGCCCTTAGGCTGGGTCGCAGTTCTAGAGTTAAGCCTTATGTTTTAGATTTCGGGGGGGGGGGGATATTCACTGATCTCCTCAGTTAGATTCCTGTCTGTGACAGTCGTGTGCAAAAAGTTAAGTAGAAACAGAAATGGCTTAGTTGGCACCTCAGTTAATCAGTGTCAGAAGTGAGAATTTGCCCATCTAATCTCATCTAATCTAATCTCTTTCTCTTCTCCTCTATCAAATATCAATGTGGCTAAGATGGACTGCATTTCTTTTCTGCTTATATATTGGCACAGTTTTCAGTGAAGCAATATGTCATCCTCTGTTTGTCAGCATCTGTGTATCTGTTTTCTTATGAAAGCCTTCTTCTTTGGGTCTGTGGTTTTCTTGGTTTCAGGGGATAAGAAAATACTTCAGGCCCTGGAAATTTTGAGATTTGATAAGTTTTAGTAATAAATTAATTTTTTGCCAATGTTCTCCAGATCTGATGGCAATGCAGATGAGGACATTGATGAATGGATTAATACTATCAAGGGACAGAGTTTGAATGGACTGGCCAATGAGGTTTGTGAATGTCATGTGATGTGTTTGTATTTTGATAATTCTGGGATTCTATTCAGACTTTCATTCCACTTATTTGTGTAGTGCATGTCATTTGCCTGCTCCATAGCAGTTTATATTGTATTGTGATTTATTTGTTATTTTTGTGTGGTCACAGATGACTAAAGATTTAAATAAACAGTATTTTGTAATCAGCTGTTGTGGATTCAAGCTACTGAATATAAGCATGCCTTTTTTGGTCATCAAGTATGCATATTAATCAGCCAGTTCATCGAAACTGACTTGAAACTGTGCGTTTTATTAAAGAAATACTAATCTTTGATCATTACAATCACTGGTTGTTTATACAGGCAAGCAGTTATATAGATAATGAGAAACAGTTACAGAATGCATTTTTGAGTATTACCTTTTATGTATTATGCTGTTTAATGTCCAGATCATTTATAGTAATGTGCATTTCTGAAATTTATGACTGCACAGTTATATTGTGGTTTATATGCTTGATGTACTCATATTTTCAAAAACAAAATCAACAACCTCTATTTGAATTTATAAGTTAGAGTTATGCCAGAATATGAATAAGTCTGTTTACATAATTCTTTGGGTCTGGGTTATTTCATAGTTTGTTTTTTTTTGTGTGTGTGCTCTCCCTTCCCTTTGGGAAATTCAAATATTCTGGATATTGTCTCTCTCTCTCTCACTCCCCCCCCAGTATGAAAACAATGTTGCTAATTCAGACAGATACAAATCTGGCAGACATTTCATTTTCAACAGTATCTGAAATTGTTGGGGAGGAAAAAAAAAAGCAAAACATTGTCATTCTATTTTTGGACATAAAGAAATGAAAAAAAAAAACCCCAAAAATGTATGGATTAACACATGGAGCACTGTGGTAAGCAAAATACATGATACTTTAAGCCAAAGCAGAAATTAAAACTTGATATTTAATGTCGTCAATGGGTGTTTTTTTGTTATATAGATATTTTAGGTCTCTTTTTCTCACTAAGCTCACTGCAGTGTTGACAATAATGGTGTATTTGCCTGTTGTTGGCTGTTTCATTTTCATGTCATTGTACTTCACCACAAACAAACTTGACAGTGAAGATAGCATGAATTATTTGGGGTCAAAGGTACAACTAAACATTATCATTCACTTCACATTATGATCAGTGGCAAGGTCACTCCTTGGGAGTACAACCAACCTTAAGTTTTAAGTTCCTCTTGAATTTTTGTGTGCCTTGGTCATCACACTTCAAATCAGTCTTCCTATTGATTGAACAATTACCTTTAACAACCAGGTTTGTGAAGCATGAAAGTATTATACCAGACAAGCATGTATTACTCATAGTATTAGTCATTTCACCAGCACCTTCCTCATGCACTGGGGGATATTCCACATCCTGATACTTGCATCACCATGTCAGGCACTGGGTGGTCATTGTGGAATCACAGTCACTGTGCTGACCTCTTAATTCATTGAAACACTTTTGTGTTTTAAATGTGAATCCTTGCTTTTTACTCTCCTGCTGGCATCCTGTTTGGTGCAAGTCTATTTTCTGAAATATCTCGCTGATGAATACTGGTCCTAAGTATTCACTGAAGTTAATCTTTTTGATGTACATTTTAAGAAGAAAACTAGTGCTGCTATGCATGAATTCATCTCTGTCAAAACAAAATGCTTCAGAAACTGCACAGAATTTTTTTTTCTTAAATGACTTTCATGTGAAAGCAGTGGCAATGAATACTTGCCAAGCACTCAAAAGCTAACAAAGCGAGAAAAATGAGGATGCTGACATGATCTCAGGGGAGACAAAAACTTGAAGATGGAAACAAAAGTTATAAATGTTTGAACTTGTAAATAGTATTGAGAACAGCATGGTGACTTTGACTCTTTTTGGCATTGGAAAAAAAACAAAAGAAAGATGAATATAAATTTTTGTCTGTTTGCACTCAGTTCTAATCCAAAAAGTTGACATGGTTTTATGTACGCCCCTGATCTTTTTTCTTTTAATTTTAAATAGTTTTACTGACCAGAAAAGAAAAAAAAAGGCCCACAGGTAATAGGTGATGAGATTTCAGTCACACCATACATATATTATCAAGCAACCTGCCATTCTTCTTTTAGAATGCCATCCGCAAACAGTCAAGCCCTGTCCCTAAGCGACAGGCGCCCATTGCTCCTGTTACCCCTGCAGCTCCTGTTGCTCCACCTGTCACAGCGGTTGGTCCACCCAAAACAGCTCCATCTCCCCAAAAAGTGGAGCTCCCACCTAGCGAAGCTAAAGAAGCGAGCGAACCATTGCCTAACAAAATACCTCCAGCTGTAAGTGGTAGTCATGTCTCTGTTGGCGTTAGTAGAGGCAGTTTGCAGTTATCCCCTTATTCACTATCAACATCATCAACATCTTTGCTCACTGTAGTTAATGTTAGTGTCATTGTCATCCACTTCTTGCTTGTTTGACATCTCAAATGAGAATGCTTACCCATAAATTTCACAATGTTGTTGCATTTTGAATCATAGAAGAACTATATGGGAGATCTTGTGAACTGATTGCTCGGTTAAAAGTCCGATCTGTTTTGATTTGAGGCAGCTCCAATTATTCCCTCCAGTATCCAGTTGATACAAGATGACGACAAGTTTCTATGCATCTTTCAAGTGTATGTATTCTGCTGAAATTCTCTCCGTACTTTCTGAGCACTCTCAAGTGTAGTTGCCAAATGTCCCACCGTTACTTATTCTCATGGTGAAAATTTCAGAATTCACCCTCATACTATAGGCCTGCAGGGCAAATGGACAGCCCTAGTCCTGGCCAGTACAGTCCAGTTGGGGGAATACTGCGACCAGTCACCATGTATGATGATCTTGGTCGAGGTCGGGGTGTAAGTTTTGCATGTCAAATACATGTAAATACCTACATATGTTTCAGCTCTGCAAATATTATGAAGTTGCTCAACATTTATAAGTCTCTGTATACGCATACCGATATTCTTGAAGTATTTCATTTCTAAGGTTTTCTTTTTTTTTTATATGTAATCTCTACAGTATTTTTCTGTTCAACTTTGCTTTCATATATTGTATTTGCAAAGGTGATTTGGGCATTCCAACTTTTTCCATAAACTGATATTCCCTTAGGTTTGGTCTTTGCTTCAGTGATGTTTTAAAATACCTTTATAGAAGGAACCACAGATTTGTCAGCCTTTGGTTCAGATTCCATTAATATAATTATAATAATGTAGCCAGCAAGTCCTCATGTTTGACCTCGTTTATGATCTGATAGGTTTGTCCTAGTGTGGGTCATTGCTTATGCTTCCACGCTTTGCTGGGGGCCAGTGCAGATGTGTAGCATCAGGGATATCTGTGCTAGGAGTTGTCAGTTTTATGGCATATTTCTTTTTTGATTGGCACAATCTATTTCTCACTTTTGGAAACTTGGGAATCAGAATTTAACCTTGCAATATGTTTCTCATACAGGTTGCTTATTTGCTTTGTTGGTATAAATAACTACATTATTTTCCAGTTTGTACCCAGCCAGTATATGGTCAATGGGAAGAAGATAACACAGATCAGATGTGCTCAGTCATAATTCTTCAAGGAATATTTTGTGTGCATAGTTTGTCTTCTAGCCACAGTCCTGTTTTCTTATCCATAAGACCCAGTATTTATTCCAGTGATAAAGTATTCTCCTGTGTGAACTGGGCATAGATGCACAAAGGATTTGGTTAAACTTTACCGACATTGTAATTACATGTCAGACACTAAGTTACGAGTGAAGAAAATGGTACCATGGTCCTGAAGTGATGACATAATTTGATAGGATTAGGATATTAAAATTGTTCTCAAATGGTCATGAAACATTTGCATTGAACACATCCATTTCACCATTGGCCCGGACAATTTTTTTTTGGGGGGGACACTGATTAAGTAGTTACATTTAGTCAGCTCAACATGCTTGTCAGCATCCACATCTGAATCTATGTAATATAGTTACAGTATTGAGCCCATCTTCAGTAGAAATGGATCTTTTTCAGTCAGCATATAAATGAAATTATGCTCTGTGGTCTGACAAAAAATGCAGAGAGAAAGTCTCAGTCTCCAACAATGAATATTTGCATTGTAGACTGAAAATGTGTATACTTTAGTGATTGGACTCAGATTCATTGGATTCCTAGATGAGTATGCCAAGAGAAGATGTCAATATTTACCAAAGATGATATATTTTTTAGAATATGTAGCAAGATGGAAAAAAGAGAGTTCCAGATTTTGCCATATTTTCATCAGTGACTTTCTTCCAGCAGCTGATTTGGTCCATGTTGTTAGAAATTGTGAAAGAATATCAAAAATATCTAACTGATTGGCTCGGTTTTGTTTCTCGGAAATGACCTTGAATCCTGTGGATCACAGTGTTGAGAACAACTTTCATTTGCACTCATTTGTTTTTATTTTTTTAATATCCCCACTTTATTATTGTTCTTCTTAATAGTTTATTGTTTCTCCTGTGTAATTGTCCATCAGACACACTTTGTCCTTTTTCATAATAATATAGTATTAGCAATCTGACAAAATAGGAGCCTTTCATTTCATATTAGCATGCAGAGTCATCCCTTAACAGGTTTTTTTTTTTTTTTTAATTCAGTAAAAGTATTTCTGTCTGTCTCTCTCTCTCCTTTTTTTTTTAGTGTATCATTATTCAACATTGTGAATATCAAAATCATACTTCATTCCACTACATTGACATTGCATGAATTCACAGTCCTGCTTTGGTCTGGGGTCATTCACATATTTCAATGTACTCATTCATTCATATCTTATCGTTTTGCTTCACCGCATCATTTGTTTTGAATTAACACAATTCTTTTTTACTGTGTACGCTGCAATTGATGTTTCTTTGTTTTTGTTTCTGTTTCTTTGTTTTTGTTTCTGTTTATTTGTTTGAATAGAAATGGTAATTTTTCTTCATTCCCAGTTCAGTTGATTTAACAAGATTTTATTTGTTGTAACTTCATCATAGGGATGTTTATATCCAGTAACCCTTAATAAGTGCCCTGTATATTGTTTTCTGAAAATAATACTTGTTTCAATACATTTTCTAATTCCGTTTAATGTTGTGTTTTGGTATCATATGTGACTTAAATGATCAGCATGTAAATATTACTTTAAGCATGAAAAACATTGTGACTTGATTTGTTTTAAAAGGCCTAACTGATAACTTGTGCTTCATCATTTCCTGTAAAATTTGTAGCTTTTTGGTTTTGTTCTCTGTAAATTGCTTTGTTTTCTTATTGTGTGTTTTTGTTTTTCTTCTGTTATTTTCCTCCCTTTCCACTTCCCCTCGGGTCGATTTATCAACACACAAAATATTCCTGATACTGAACATAGCCTCAGCCAGCGCGTCCCATCCCTAGCACCCCTGCAGCTGTGATGCATGCTCGCAGCGAGTCAGACCCGCGGTGGAACCAGGACGGACATGCCTCTAACACTGCCAGCACCAACAACAATGACAGTGTGAGTCCCTTCGTTTTAACCCCAGCATATAGCACTGTCAGTACCATGTAGACTTTATTCCTTGATAGGATAGCCTAATCAAGTGAATCCCTCCTATTATGATTCATGTTTTTTTCCCTTAAATTTTTTTTTTTTTTTTTTTTATTGTTTTTGTTTTGTTATAGCTCAGGAAATAGTTATGAAAAGATATTCAATGAGTTATAATTGATACACCTTGACCTGTCCATCTTTTCCATGCTTTGCACCCTTTGTTGCAAGTTAACTATTAATGCATTTCTGTTTTTCTGTAGTTTATATGCAAAAATTGAAAGTTTCTTTAATTCATCATTATAAACTATATATATTTAAACTCGGTCCCAGTTTCTCAGTTTTTCCTGTGTAGTGTCTTAAATTCATAGTTTAGTTCATTTCAATCATGCTATTCTGTTAGACAACTCGTCTTATCACTGGGTACTTTTTTTTTTTTTTTTTAAATTTACTTTAGCTGGTTGTTGCTGAGCATTTTGATTTACTTTTACTTTTGTAATTTGGTGGTGATAGCCAATATAGTGCCGAATCTCTTCTGTGGGCTTGTTAGCCTCAGTCATTTGAACATTATTGCTTTCATATCTTTCATGTTTTCTTGATAACATTTATATCTGGGGGAAAAAATGAGAGATTATTTTTGATTTCATCTAATTTTGTTTTTGTTTATATTCATGCATGACTTGAGACTGGAGTCATCTGCATGCTTCACTGTCTATGTATGTTAGCATTGAGCAGGCTCATTGCTCATTCACATTATTAAGGAGTGCCTGATTTGCCAATTAAGTGACATTTAACTGAGAAATTCACCTGAATTCCTGATTATTAAGATTCAGTTTCCTCATCTCTGCAGTTCGTACCATTTCTCTGACTCTGTTTAGGCTTTGGTATTTTCCAAATCATAGAGAGCCCAAGAGATAAATTATGAAATAGTTTGATTACCTTATGGAAAAGCTTGCTTGTGTTCTGCTACTCTGTGTGGGGAAAAATATTTTCCATGTCAGTAGGGTTGCAAAATACTTCCCATATTTGTTGTTTATAGTAGATGCTAGTCTGTGGTAATAGAAAGCATCATAGTTTTCTCTTCACAGCATCTTGTGACATTTTTGTCTTCATTGCAGGAATGATGTTTGGATGCCTCAGCCATTTAGGATGTTTTTATGTTGTTGACACCTGTGCATGATTTGGAAAATGACTTTAGCTTTTCTCAGCCATCACTAATGTTTTACTGGCAATGTGATTAGGATTCTATTGCAAATAGGATTGTCATGTGATCAGTAATCCTCTCCGCAAACTGTCAGTAACCTTTTGGCTATTTTTCATTTTTGGTTTTTCCATGTGATTTTGGTGAAGGAAAGAATAAAAAGGAGTCAGAATTAGACCATTATATATCTGCAGTGGAAAAATAAACATAAGCAACAGAAAATTCCTGACACCTGAGACAGGTTTATAGCTCTCTGGCATAGGTAGCAGTTGCTACAGAGAAAAAGGTTAACGGAATAGTGAAATATATACATATATTATGATGTTACAAGATGTGAGAAATACATCACATAGAAAGTAGCAATTAGAGCGAAGACTTGAGGCAGCAAATGACCAGAGGACAGGAACTAACAATTGCGAACACCAGTGTCTTAATCTTCATTATTACCGACTGAAGCTGTCTTTGATGTAAGACAAGTGTTGTGTGTGACTGAGGACTCTAGACGGAGTTGTAAAGATGCAATTCAGTCATCATTTCATTGCCAATCTATAAATTCCTCATCTCTGCAGGCCCCTAAGCATCTGCGCAGTCACTCAGATAATCTGGTGCCCTTAGCGCCAGTTGTTAGGCAACAGACTCCTTCTCACGTAAGTCTGATTTGTAACCAGGCTTCCAAAAGTACTCAATTCTTATATCACAAAGGCTTTTGTTAAAAAATAAAATTTTTGCCATTAACAATGGCTCAGTTTTCTTAAGGATGGGAATTCATGTTTGTGTTAGTGATATATTCTTTGAGAGGAGCTTTCTTGTATTGAAAATGCACCCATTATTTTGTCTGACTGTTTGATGATGAAGTCAGAGGCAACATGTAATCATAGGCTTCTTCTTGCCTTTATCAGTTTATGTCTTAATATAAAGTGAAGAAGCCTTATCAGCTTGGTCATGCGCATTCCTTAATTTGCTGATAGAAGTAGACATATGTAGCAAATGTAACATTTATATTTGAGTTAGGCAAAATTTTTCATACATGAGTAAGAGAAATGAAATTTTGGAAGTTGGGTGGCTGGATAAACTCATTTTCATTTTCTAAACATGGCACGTTATTAAACAGTATATATAGATATCGTACAGAGAATGTAGGATAAAAAGGTACCTCAGGCTTCATTAAAGTGCAAGAGTGCAAGTGATGTTTTTTACCATAATGGAAGACAATATATCTGAATGCATTACAAGCTGTCACGAGGTTAACATTGTAGTAAACAGGACAGAGCTTCCTAGATATATTTCAGTATATTATGTTATTTAATGCCCCCTCCCCTCCCTTTTTTTTCTGCAATGCTGGGGATTCAATTTCTGGTACTTTTCATACTTCCAAGTTTCTGAATGATTTCTACAATCCATTCCCTCTTGTTTTTTGCCTAAACACAGCTCTTGCATGAAAGGCCCAAATCGCAGTATGATTTGCCAAACTATGTCAACCTAAATAACAACAAGAGTGTCAGCAATAGTAGTGCTGGCATCATTAGTAATGAAGGGGCCCAGTACAGGAGTGTGCAGCTCAACCACCTACGCCAACCAAAGCAGCAGCCAGCACCACTTCCTCCTCCTTACCATTCGCTGCACAGCGACGTATCTGCGTCCTCTCCTCTTCCTCCTTCCTACGAGTCACATTATTTACAGAAAAGTGACCTTTCTTCAGCTCCCTATGGGGGCTACCAAGTCCTGCCCCCTGCTGTAGTGAGTTTTGTTGCTTTTGCCTGCCTGCCTAATTCACAGTGCCTTTGCATGCCTGATTGTGCAAATTATCACAGCCATCCCCCCCATGCCCACGCTGTTGTGAATCATTAGCAGTTTGTAGTCACAGCCTGCATGCTTTTTTGCACACATAACTCTACATGTTGTCAAGGCTTTGTCACCGTTTCATTATCAGGAGCTTTTAAATATTAAGATTTTTTTGTCATTAAAAAAAAAATTTTTTTTAGAGTGTGCTAAACATTTCTAACAAATATTAACAAATAAGGAGAAAATGGTAATATGCTGACAGAAGAAGGGACTTGATAAAGGGGAGGGATCTGAAACTTTGGTGATATTGTTTATTTGTCTGCCTATCTTTGAATTTATTGATGAAAGACATACACATTCTTATGACCACTTGCTCTGCTTGATATTTCCATATTACCCCTGCCCCCACTCCCCCAACCTCTTCGAAAAGTAGAAGAATGGCAACTTAACATTAAGACTTTGCAAGATTGTCTTTTGGTTACAACTAACTGATTACACTAACATGAGATAAGTTTTCTGTCCAGGGTAAACTTTGAGTGCTTTAAATCATTTTTTTTATGAGTCATCATGCACCCAGTGTGATGTTCAAATAGCAGTGAATTGTGTGGTCAAAGGTTTTGATAATGTGGAAATGTAAAACTGCAAATTCTAAAACACATTATTCCATTTTGGAAAGTGAGACTTAGTTATATAATTTGGGCATTCCTTAGTTTTATTATTGCTTTCCTTCATATGTACCTACAAGGGAATTACCCATGAAATTAATTTTGTTTGCTTTTTGTAATTATATTCATTATTATTATGTAACTCTCTCTGGCCTGTTCTTAATATTTCTCTCAATACATCAAAGCAGTTTGGTGGGATCAGAATGACTATGTTATTGCTACATGTTTAAAAAATGTCAGCATTAGGTGAGATGTTGTATTGTGAAGAGCTTATTTCAATGATGATAGCTTCTCTCCTGGCCACTACAGTTGATCTCTTTGGCTGGAGATACATTGTAGGATGAGACTTTTTTTTTTTTGGTCTTTTTTCCTTTGTTTCTAACTCAATTCCTGAGAATGCATATGTATAGGGGAACAAATGTGTGTGTTTTCTATTGTTTTCTGGACACTTTAATAATGTAACACACAGTAATCTACATAAGTTTCCTTAACATTTCAATCACATACTGTTTTCGGACTTGAGCACATTGTGAAAGACCACAGTATTGTGCTTATCAGTTAACCAACAGCATCGCATACCATCTAATTATCTATGTTTTTTAAATATTTGTAGAATTGTTTATTTAATGTTACATTTCAATGTTTCTGTGCAAGACTTTTGCAATTTTCATTTTGGCATATGGGGGCACTCTACACCAACCAATTGACTTGTCGGCTGGTGGTTTTGTGCCAGTGGAATGGAGTAGGTTTTGGTCGGTTCAGCAGCCACATGACATAGATATATGCAGTGAAGCCCTAAGATCAGGTATTAAAACATGGCATTGACATATCAGGACTATTGTTCACAAAGGTTCAGAAATACATGTACATAAATATATGTGTGTGGGGGGTGGGAGGATTCTTTTTATTGGGTCGTTTCTTTGTGAAGATAACATATCTTTACAGGTGGTGTAGTTTTGCATCAAAATAATAACAGATTGATCGTGATGAATGTCATGTACTGCACTGTACTTGAGATTGGTATCTAGAGCTTGGTTGATTTGGTTTCTCAGTGTAAAGATTTTTCTTGCGAAAGCTGAAGAGGGACAGGCCACTAGCTGCACTCTCAAAATTAATGTGACCAGCATGTACATATGCTCTATCATGACCAGACAAAAAAAAAAAAAAAGCGTTAAAAGTACCATCCCTTGACCCCCCCAAGAGGGGAAATTGTCTTGGCCATTTCAGACCGCATCGCCGCAGTGCAGCGCCACTGTACTTCCCCTGATATACATCAGGTACCCGTTTTACAGATGGGTGGGCTGAGGAAAATTGTGTGTTAAGTATCTTTCCTAAGGATACAACGTACTACCAAATAGGAAGATTTTATGTTTAAGGGAAAATTTTTAAGCATCACTTTCCACCATGGATGCTACATTTTAAAGATCTCAGACAGGAAAAGAACAGACAGTGTTTAATTAACAGAATAGTTGCTTGTTTGGGCTTTCAATATAGTTGGTTGAAGAAAGAAAAGAAAAAATATGAAAAGAAATGTTCAGAGACGAAATGATTGTTAAAGAATCATGAACGTGTAATTATTATCTTACACAAAGCATTATTCTTTTTCCTTTTTGAGTTGTAGCAAAATGTGCTTAATTCTATGTCACCAATCTTGGCTCACAACATGAGTGCTGGGAAAGCGATAGTCCATATGCTCACATATTACCTTTGGTGTAGTTTCGTATAATGAGATGACTACACTTACATTCCATGCCCTGCATCCCCTGGATTTTGTCTTTTTTTTTTTTTTCCTCAGCTTATTTACATTTTTTCTTCTTGTTTGTATATCTTTATGCCAGGAATGCCTCAGCTGAAATACTGGGAAGCAGCCCCTTGGTTTTTCTACAACAAAACAAAATACTTTTAATTTTTCTTTTCTTGACTTTGATTAATCATTATTTTTTTTTTTTTTTTGACAAAGTATCTCCCATGCTATCTCCATCTTTTTGTCTTTTCTGTTTTGTTTTTTTTGTCTCTTTATCTTAAATGCTATTTTTTTATTCTGTAAATAAGTAAAATTTTGAAGTTTGGAACTGTAGTAAGCTAGAGATTAGTTGTGCCGAAGAATTCTTTTCTTGGGCTCACCAACCAATAAGAGTTATGAACAAAGTGATGAATAAGCCATCACTGTGTTGTAATGTAAAATGTTGATTTACATCAAAGCAGGGAAGGGTCAATAAGGGGTAGAACTGTATTAATACTTTTCCACACTTTCTCAAGAATGGCCTTATCCACTAATACTCTCTCTCACACTTGTATAAAACCTAGTGTGATTCAAGGTTTTATCTTATCATCTCTCGTCTTCCCCTCGCATGTCATTGGCATTTTATACATGACACAGTAATTTAGAGTGTTAAAAAAAATGGGAAAAAAAAAAAAAAGTATGCTCTGTGGACAAGCAGATTTACAGAACGAGCATAATTGATTCAGACTTGAGTTGTAGAATTTCATCATTTGATCCACTGTTTTATCCATGACAGATTTTTAAAAACATTTGTTAGTGAGTAATTGAAGGGGTCATCGTTTTCTGAGATGATTGCTATAATACAGTCATTTACACAATTTTTTTTTTTTAAAAACTGCATGCCATCATTGTCTATATACATACTTTATTTAGCACAAAATAATTGTCCTGTCCTCCAAGACCTCATTTCCCTTAATTATTCACCTAACATTAATTATAACGATGGTGACGGAATTGTTTCTTAACAATGGAAGAAAAAAGCTGCTTTCTTCAGACACCTAACTCAGATGTGCTACTGTATGACAGCTGCATATTCACAGATGATCTGTGTTTGTTATCTAGTTACTGAAATAGCTAAAACTTTTAAATATCAAAGTAAGGGATACAGAATCCATCATGTTTAGCAGGAATATAATAAAAGCACACAAAGGTCCCTTACATAAGGAATAGACTTTTTGGATTTTCATTGTTTATATATGACCTTTTTTCCCCCTTTCCTTAAGCACTTCCATTTCCTCATTCATTCATCTTGTGTTACGTGTTTCCACATAGATTCATCACATAAATGTCTTTGATTAGACCACGTAAATTGCATGTTGAATGAAATTTTTCTTCCTCCAAGGATAGTCTTAATCCAATAGTCACATAATAGTAATAATAAAAGAAAGTTTAATGTTGTGAAGAAAATTAGTAATTTGTGGTTTTCAGAATGTATCAGTGATTTCTGTGTTTTGTTTTCATTTCTGCAGCCTGCCAAACCAAGCAAGATTCGTGCACCAGAAAGACCAGAGTTCTCTGCCAGCCTTACCTCAGCCGTTACCCCCATACTGTCACAGGTAAGATATCACCACTTCATGGCTATTTTGAAAAGTTCCAGACTGCCTCATGGCTGCTCTGAAATGTTATAAGACCTGCGAACTGTGGTTTGAGGATGGACGTGTAATGGTAATAGCATCTATATAGCGCTTTTTCTTGTAGAAGTACAACCTTACGGTCTTTTATTAATGTCCAGGCCCAAATAAATACTCCGTTTCCTGGGAAGCATTACGGAGAACAGAACCACCTTCAGAAGGTTGAAAGGCTGACAAACATCCGAAGCATGCAAGATGGTGCCTATAAAGTTCTGAAATCCTTATCAGTCCAACAATAACCCATCTATACCATTTTAACCTAAATCAGGTTGGGAAATGTGTATATTGCCTTTCCCAAGTACAAAAGATAGAAACCAGTTGGGGCTTGAACTCTGAACATGTTGTGGAGGAAAGAACTTGGTTGGCCAGTTTGGAATCATACTATCTAGACATATATTCTGTATAATTTAACAAGAAAGAATCATGTTTGTACAATATAACAGATCTAAAATTGTCATATGATACAAATCATTTGTTACAGATTTTAGTTTTACATATTTTAAATTAAATAACCTAGGACTAAACTTTGAAATAACGGTTGTTAACATTTTTTATCAGAAAATGCACAAAACTTGTTATATTTTCAAGAATTTTAAACACCTTGAATTATATGTCATTTTTATTGGTTGATTCATTGATGGTCTGCTAGAAAATTGAATCTTTTTAAGCATATCTTTCACTTTCTGGAAATGTTTGAAAAACATAATAATAATAATGTCTTCAATGCGTTCTTTGTTTCCTTGTCAGCTACAAGATGAATACAACAATGAATTCAGGAGAATTGGTCGTCCATTGCCTCTACTAGAAGTGATAAGGGAATTGCAGAATGCTTTTGACCTTACGGAACGCTCGTGCCCTGGCCTGACAGATGACTTTGTGTCAGGACTAATGTCACGCCTTCTGGTATCTCCCCCATCTACATTGACCTCATCACAGTCCCATTCCAGTCAGACCACTGAAGCTGATGTCAGGAGAGCGATGGAGAAAATCAAGAGGTTGGGCATGTTCTTATCTCATACTTTGAACTTATGTTGATGAATGGAAAAGCCTTTGGAAGAACCTGAAGACAGTGTCATGATTTCCACAAATATGCTTTTATGTACTGGTCATCAGATAACAACTCAGAACAGAAATACACTGTACAAATTATTTCTTTTTTTAAGGTGCAGAGCAAAACTCTGGGTGAACATTTTATGAAATATTTCATGGTGGACTTTGTCATACTGCCCGTTTCCAATTTTTAATTTTCCTAGTGTAATAATAGAGTTCAGCCAAATTTGGGAAAAATTCATCGATCTGCGGAAGTTTATCACACTTCTTGGCGTGCCCCTGTTACACTAGATAGGAAATTTATGATGAAAACTCTTCTTTATGAAAGACAGAATCATAGCCATTCGAACTTAGATACTCTTTAAACAATAATAGTAGTGGGTAGTGTTCATAATTACATAGGAAAGAGACCGGCGTACCTCCGGGCTAAAATAAGAAGCTTCGGCTCAGACCAGAAATAAGGCAAAATCTTGTAAACAATAGCGCTTTGCCTTCACTGTGATTGTGATGATGTACTTGATTGCAGGTAAGTTATCAGCATTTCATGAAATTTTTATACTCAATGGTGACCATGGACTTGAAGATCAAATCTTGTTTGAGAGCTACAAGATTATTTATTAGCGAGACATAAATAGTTTTAAGAAACAAGACCTTGTTGACTTGTGTCGAAGTGCTGAGAGTCCAGACATCGAGTTGTACCCAGATGGTATTTGGAAGTGTAAGACTGACACCCTAAAGGCGAAGTGACAGGACCAGCTAATAGCATAAGCATAAATTAGTGATGTGTTTAATGACTTAAGCCAAATTCTAATGTTAAAGGCATTCGATATTTTATCCTTACCTTGCCTAAAGAGACTGCGATTTGACGCATGTTTGCCTCACTTCTGAGTTTGGAAATCTACTTCCTGGGGAAAACCCTGTTGAGTTTGTCCTGAAATCCTGTCGAGCTTTATTGGAACAGAAATTCATTTCTGTCATCTGTAATACACTTATTTATTTGAGACAAATGTTTCTGAGTATGTCATGTTCTCATGCTACCATCAATACTTTTTGTCTGCATACATGTGAGTATAGATCTTGCATATCTGCTGTGTCTCATCAACTGTGAATGGAATTTTCTTTTGTGGATGAATAAAGTTTTATCTTATCTTATATAGTTTGATATTATTTTATCTTATAATATTTTTATTTTCGTTCATTTTTTCAGGCCTTCATAGAAATTGGATTGCTCTTCCACGCAGGAGTATACCGGTTCTGCAAACTTGCAATGGGAGGGGAAAGTAGAACTTCAGACAGTTGGAGACTTGGTGTGCTTTTGTGATTTTTCAATAGTGTTCTGAGGAGGTTAGCGGTGATTGTGGATGTGTAAATGTTTGCTAACTTTGCCTAGGCCTTGGTTGAAGCCTAGAAAAGTGATTTTTAGATTTTTTTTTTAATCATTCTTAAATCAAAGAAGGATAACCCCTAACAGAATAGGTTTAATAAAAATCGATAAATGAAGACAGGTCTTCCCTCTATTCTTATCAACATCTTGTGCCAGAGAAGCAGAAAACTGACAGGGATATCAAACTTCAACATTAGTTGGAATATGATTTTCTGGTCATTGCTGACTTTTCCTCTTTTGCCAGATCAGCTGCCAATTTGTTTTGAGCTCACTGGCTGTTCATGGCTTATAGTAAATTTTCATGTTGTACAAACCAGGCATGAAAACAGTGAACTGGGAAATACAATGGAATTTTGTGCATACTCTGGATGAGAGCCAAACTGATGTAGAGCCGCTGTTTGAAGATCAAGTTCGTAGCTCTTAGTTCCTCTCACCTTACAACATGTGGCTAAATTATCGCATGACGGAAAATCAACATTTCAGAGTAACAACAACAGTAAATAATATGCCTATGGGCTTGGAAAGACTAATGTAAGCGGGCAGCTGTTCATGATCTAGTTGTAGAAAAGAGTTATACTTGATGTTTAGGCCGTACGGTTCCCTATGAGGGGTGCACAGAACGTTCCAACTGTTTGTTGAGAACAGTTTGACATCCCTTTGTAGAGGAGAGGACATACTGGCACTTGCTAGAAATTTGGGAAGAAGCCTTCATGTGATTCATTATGCTAAGGACTTCTGTGAATGAAACAGTAAATGTTCTTGTTAATTTTTATAATAATTTGAATAAAACAAAACAAGATTTAGCTAAGTCTAGTTTTTGTACCATGAGCATTAGGTCATCCACCATTGTTGTGATTGTCTCAAAAACACAGATGAAGATGATGCTGAATTTAAGATTTCTTCAGTCATTCAAATGAAATTGTCATTGTATTTGCATGATGTTTAGGCTTATCATGTTATCATGGGTTGATTAGTCTGGTGGGTGTGTAGGTGTGGATGAAATAATTTTATTTTGATGTTTTTGATAGTGTATAACTGAATGATTTTGTTTCCAACTTTTCACAAATGTGGTTCAGTTTAATAGACGAAATAAGAAATTTGTGGGGCTTCTTTGTAATAGTCTCGTGTTAAAAATCCAGATTTCAAGATTTAAATGTCTGTCAACAGTCTATTTAGAAGCAATGAAGTAGATCATGTAAGACACACATGTAGGATTTGCTGGTTTCCTGTTAGACAGGAACTGGATTATATCAGCTGTGTGACTGCTTACGGGTTTTAGTGGAGAAAGTGCCAAAAGAAAGAAAAGAGTGGGCTAGGGTAATACCATTCAGCAGGGTTAAGAACCACTTGCTGGGAATGAACTCCTTGTGTTTACACGATAATGTTATGATTCTGATCTGTCTGTACATATTCTTAGTTGCAGCATTCAATCACTGGTGGTCATGTTTTGTTGTCTGTTTTTTTTTATGCTCTTTGTCTGATTTATTTGCATTTTTAAATTATTTTTTTTTACCAAATTTGTCTCTGGCTTTTCAGCATTGATGGGTAATGCTCTAAGCAGATACTGTGATGGGGAACAAATGTAGGATTTAGACTAAAGTGTTTCACATGGGCAGTGAAACTTGTGTCAACAGAACATGCTTCGTTTGAATTGTTCAGCTACTGTTTAAGTTAGTAAGGGATGCTTGTTGTCTACTTCTTTTTTTAATTGAACCAAGAGAGATTTACTTTTCTCAAATAAATGTAATCGTTTCATGCCACTTAATCATGCAAACTGTAATGTAGAGCTTGCAGTGTTGTTATGTTATAGTCAGACCTCTTAATTTTATTACAAGCAAATATATGTGAAAGATACTTTGGTACACGCAGCTTCACTTTTGACATAAAGATTACTGCATAGACTCCTTGATATACATTGGAATAGTCATCACCTTGCGAAAAAATTAGACCTTAATCGATACTTAACAGTTAATGCTGTCGGCAGTATTACCCTGCAGAAGTTATGGGCAGAATTTGGATAACTCGCATGTTTCAGCCTTTTTTGGATCACTACTAAAATATTGATCTTACATTTCCCATATATGAGCTATAGTTTCAAAATGTCCCATACTGCTTGTGAAACTTGAAGTGAAAAGGTTTCATTAGAAAGCACAAATTCAGTGTGTGTATAATATTGATTGTAGCGTATATCTCTCTTCTGTAGCTTGTTTGTATTTATATACATGTATATTTTTTTTTTCTTTTTTTTTTAAATATATCTAATTATTATTGTTTTATCTTATATTCTATTTCGGTAACATTCTTTGTTTGAATGTATTTACGCAAGCTCCCAAAGGCTGTTTAGGTGTTTTAATATCTGCATTTTAATAGTTATTGTCTCAGTGAAATGTGAAATTTGGGTTAGATGTGACACAGATTTAAGGAAAAAGTATAGAACTAGTCACAGGTGACTGATGCTGCAATTCTTTATTTTTGAATGTTGTATTAAACATATTCTGGTATAGTGGTCTTTGGCTAAGGCCCCTGGTCATTAGGAGAAGGAAAAGAGGATCTTGGGCAGATGGGCTCTTAAGCAGATTGAAAGATTATGCAACCCATCTGACTACTGTTTGCTATGATTAGTTGATCGTTACTGTTAGTTAAAGGACAATTATATCCATTGTGTGCATGTCTTAATTAAATTTAACAGTTCCCCACTTTTCTTAATATAATTTCATGAATAATACCCAGCTTCTTTCAAGTGTCGATTAAGTTTCCACATAGCGGTATCATTGTTGAATGAAAACATGACACAGCGATGCATGTATTACCACTTGGGTAATCACGTGAGTGACTCAGATGATAATACTGTGACAGATGTAAGAAAACAGGCTAGGCTTATTCCTGCTTATTATCGCCACAGCCCCAAGTGTTGTGAAACAAATGTTATGAGCTGGTCCATGTGTAGCCTGATTACACAGTAACACATCCTCTCCATCATTCCATTCTGTGTCTCCCTCTTTCCTCTGCTTCCTCCCCATGTCAAATGGACAGTCTGGTGTGAAATTGTACCATTAATACTCGCATGTCTTGGCCAAGCAAATTTTAATTTGGGAATGGTTCTAAGGCAGGTAAATTATGGTGAAAAAATTTTGTTTCGCAGCAGAGGTGGGCTTTAAGGCAGACTAAGCTCTTACGCAGCAGGATCTTAGATGGAGACTGCTGTACTTAATCACTTCATTTTTTTCTGGCATAACCATTTAGCATCAGTGCTTAACATCAGCAGTTTTGTGACGACAAGGTGATTATAGAAGATTCAGATATTAACAGGATATATGATATCCTTGGCTTTCAGGCTTGAAACGTAGGCCCCATGATGACAAAATATGTAGTAAGGTTGATATATGATTGGTGGGAGTAGTAGCACCCGTCACATAGATTATGTGGTTTTGTACATCTTCAGTTGTTACAAAGTTGTCTTATCGATATCTGTGGTAGATGTTTGCAAGATGGGCTTATCGTTTCATTCATGTTGCCAAATAATAAGTACATATTTATGGTATTGCAGTTTGAAAGAGCGGAAGAGGTTTCTCAGCAATGTTTTTTTTTTTTTTTTCTAAACCCCTCATTGCAAGTTCCTGATCAGATGAAGCTGACAGTGTATAATGTTTCCCTTTATAACTATATACATATTATACTTGCCTGAGCTTTTTTTTTTTTTTTTTTTTTGTTTGTATTGGCATATGTTACAATAGCAGTTGAATCTTACCGAGCAAAGTGTGATAGGGCAAAGGCTTTTCAGAGCAAATCAGGTAACTGTGATTTTTTGCAGATTTGTCCATGGCATGTTGAAATCTGAGGTGAAATATGCCAACTTGCCCCAGAACATTCCTTGGAATTTGAAAGGAAAGAGATTAAATGTTGTTTTGTTTTGTTGTTGTTGTTGTTGTTGTTTTTTCAGCCTCAGCAGCTGCTGGGAGAATTGGTAATGTGTTGTTTTTTTTTCAGTAAGATATATTGCCTTATCTTCAAACAGACTATGAATGGTTGTAAAGTACTTGGGTTTCACCCACATTTTTTTAAAGGGTCTTTATACCAACCATTAGCTAGGCAGAAAAAAAAAACCCATTCAGCTTACTGTTACTCTTGTGAAAAAAATGATTTTTGCTTCTAATTCGTATCATTATGAGATCAACTTGTAGGTTATATGTAATGTTATTTGTAAGCAAAGAATGTTGAGGAAAAAAAAAATTCATTTGTTTTCCATTCTACAATATTGCATTTCATTATATCACGAGGAGTCAGTCCTTTTTAAGTAAACACAATTTACACAATTCATTATTTCTGGACTTGATAAAATCTAGGCTATTCTGTAATGTAATGGAAATCCACTATCTGGATGAGTGGTACAAAGTGATTACCAGCGTTCTATTGTTATTGTAAACAGTGGGCAGGTAGCTGAACATTCATTTATTTTTCTTTAGCAAATTCTGTGCTGGTGTGAAGGTACTTAGATGTACAGCAAAGTTCCTGTCTGTTTGGCTGTGATGCACTGCAGGTTTGTGCAGGCTGGTAGGTAGGAGTGGTATGGTTGATGTGATTTTTGCCATTTTCTTGTAAGTGATAAATGAAATGCTTGTTGTTGTTTTTTAATTTTTTTTCCCCTCATCATTGAATTTTATGGCCCCATCTTCATCTACCCAAGACTTCATTTTGTTGCTTCATTATTTTATGGGCCTCCTTAGAAGTCAGGTTTGCCCAGCTATACAGTTGTAGTCGATCGCTTGCCCTTATTTGTAAAGTTGCATCAAGGTGAGACATTTGTTTATTCAGTCAGTTGTAAATGTTTTTGAAATAGTTCTTCTTTAAAATTAGGCTTTGTTTTTGTGTGTGTTGTTTTTTTATTTTTTTTTTAATGATAGGCATAGCCGCACCTTATAGTCTCTTCTTTCAGTGCGGGTTTGCTTCAGTTTTACCACGTGAAGGTAACTTTATGTTTGAGGGAACATTGTATATGAAGCAGTGAGAGACTATATCTTTTTTACCTGTTAACTCTGATTGTTCATTTGGAGGATTGGCAGAATGATGAGAGAAAAAGAAGGGATGTGTTACAAGCAGGAATGTCTAACT
Source organism: Peronia verruculata (assembly GCA_038406235.1). Lineage (NCBI taxonomy): Eukaryota > Metazoa > Mollusca > Gastropoda > Systellommatophora > Onchidiidae > Peronia > Peronia verruculata. The sequence continues at coordinate 20,730 of JBCAUA010827826.1, forward strand.
CTTGCACTTTTTACATATCAGGGTTGTTTGTTTCAAATCTTGACAAAAAATTTTGAGGGACTTGAGCACTGAGATTGCTTGAGATCCACTTATTACTAAAGCACTGCAGCAGTTCTGTGCAAACATGTAGACTAGTTTTGTCCAATTTTTGTTCGAAAACTAAATTGTTTTCATAATAATGCATGGATTCTAAACCCAGCAGTTTTTAAAATATTTTTTTTCTCTGTTTCTTTTTGATGTGTCAATGTTTTTTTGTTTTTTTTTTTTGTGTGTTTTTTTTTCTAAATCGATCAGGATTCTGAGATGGGAAGGAAGTGAGAAATTGTTATTAAAAAAATGTCAAACATTTTTTTTTCTTTATGCAAAACGTAAAGAGCTTCATGGAAGGGAAAGGCAAGTAGAAGATGTCATCATGCAGACATTCTTCATTTCAGGAATAGAAAGGGATTGATTCATAACAAGAAATAAAGAGAAACTAAAGATAAGGCTCATGAAATCACAGAGGAAAAAGGGGCAAAAGAACATCTCATATTTCTGAAGCAAAAAGAGTAACTATAGTTGTATATAGCACTAAGCAATGGGTGTGTCTTACTCTTGATAGATAAGTCTTGTCACGACAAGAAGAGGACTTGGTGAAATGGAATTCCATTTTGTTTCTCTTTATTGATGTCCAGAAAATGAAAGACACTTTCCTTCTACACTGTTTTGTCTGACCAGTTCTTGTGACCATTTGTGTTCAGCTGTTGGACTATGTACATCGGATCTTTGTTGTCCATGTCCTGTTGTTGATGAATCATATCATTGCCATTTCATGTACAGAGGCTGAAAGTTTTTCAAATTATTCCATTTGTCATTTCAGACATTTCTATACCATTGCCAATGATCTTGTTGAAATTCACAACTCTTTCAGATTAAATAGTGTTGAGCTTAAATGTTTCATAAGACGACCAACAAACCATTTGCATACAACGTATGAAATAGTCTTTCCTGACATTGTTTCCTTCTCTATTTCTCTTCTTTTCCTCATTCATTCAACTGTCAAGTGTGAAAATTTTCAGTTTCTGTTTGGTAGAAAATATCAGGACCTAGAATTTGGATTTCGTCTGTCCTAAGAATAGCTTCACAAGTCACAAGTTAAATGCCTTCCTGCTTGTTAATCTGACTTGATGCACTCTTTCTGAATGTATTTGCCATGTTGAAAAAACAGTATCGGATGAAGGAGAAAAATGTGCTGAGTTGAGCGAAACTGAGTGGAAGGTTTGGGGAACCAGTTCCAGTTGAGTTGAGAATTAAATACTTGTATAACTAGCCCATCCTTATTCTTTCCATTCAGCTTTCTCATTTTATGCTGGAGGACAAATTTCTAACAGGCCACTGCTTTTTCATTCTTTTTCTATATCAGGCAGTATGTTTGTTACAAAATCTCAGAATTGTTCTTGTTTTAATATTTTTGTAAAGAATACAAACCATACAGGGTGGTGATTCTGTAATAGTAATGCTTTGGTATGCGTGGCTATGGCACCTTGAATTTTGTTGAGCAGCAATAGAGTATAGTCTGTTCAAGGTATCTCTGTCTCTAGAGATAACTCATTTTTTGTTTGTTTGTTTGTTTTGCACATGCTTACTCACAGCTGCAAAAATGTTATTAGTTTAGGACTGTTTGGAATTAGACTACACCACCATAGCGGAAGAGCAAAGTTTTGCCATTCTTCAGATGGGAGAAATCTTTTTGTTTAAACAGATGGGTAAAAGGGGTAAGATCATAACATCCTCAGTGTCTAGCCCAACAAATTTGATCAGTTTCGCAATGATTGTGCCATAGGGGAACATGTGTAAAAGTGTAAATTACATCTGTTGGGTGAAAGAATCAGTCTTCCATTGTGAAATACATTTATACATTTTTAACAAAGTATACACAGTTAAAAGAAAACTCAATTGAAGTAGATATTAATAAAATAAAATAGTAAATGCTGATAACTACAAAAGAAGAAATTGGAAATAGGGTCAGGGACACTGCCTTTTCTAACAAAACATCGCATGTGCAGAAAACCAATTTTAAAGGAGTCCAAAAACTACTTCAATTTGTTACTCAGTACATCACTGTTGTATTATAGATTCAAATAAGAAAAAATCCTTATTTTTTAAGATATAGACATGGGACCAAGAAAAGAAAGATGCATCTTGACATCTGGGAATTGAATCTGACAAAAACCTAATTTGACCTAGACATGCGTACACAATGTTCCGTCAGAAGAAGGCAGATTTTCATAAAATAGAAAAAGTGTACAGAAATGATAATATCCTGGGGCTAGATGTGTGCTTGATTTGGTGTGTGATCTTAATTAAAATGTCATTGTTTTCACTTGATTCCTTGCATACAAGTGTCTTGCTTCTTGTAAACTGCATGTCTTAGAAATTCCTATACAGTGTGATAATTTCAGACTACATTCCACTGACTTTAATAAATAAAGAATTGCATATTTATGGAGTTGATTACCTTGGGGTGTATGTAGACAAAAAAACCCTCGGATGCTGCATGCTGCAGTAATCTGCCAATATGTGACGATACATTGTTATTCCTGCCTTGTATTTTGGATGAAAAACTGAGAACATTTTTGTGAATCGCTGAAAAAAGAATAGTGTATTTTGTTTATTGATTGTCCTGTGCATCATATTATTTGTACTAGGCACATAAAATGGGTTTTCTCACTTGATATCTGTAACTGTTATGGAAACTGGTAATAAAAGGGATACCATCACCTACATATGATTATACTTACCCTATATATTCATACAAGAGAGTCTCGAGAGTAATGTTCAGTGAGGTTTGTGTTGACATATTCCTCACATAAAGTTGTTGGACTAGGGAATGGCTATTTCCCTACCTTCACATGTTCCATTATGAATTAGACCAAGGTCTCTTTTTTTTAAAGATCATGAATGAAATATGTCCACATACATTTCATATTTGTTGGTTTTGTTAAATAGCTGTTAATTTGTCATAGATGTCCAGTTTGTTTTCTATTCTGTTTTATGAAGACATAAGGTATAAGTTTACATTTGTTCATTTATTACTGTTCCGTCGTTTGTTTCCTCCATGACATTTTCAAGTCTTGTAGGGGTCATGTATTGTCAGTATGTGTCAAGATTATTCTACTACAGTAATTAATACTAGTTACTAGCCTTTTCTTATAACATATCATGAGCTCAGTTCTTTGTTGTCCTATCTCCATTTTGGGCTATTTGGAATTATATATGTCATGTGAAAAAGGGATAGTAAATCTACCATACACTGTAGTCATTTCACCCATCACTTGCCCAAACAGGTATATTTTGAAAACTATGTTTGTCCTATCTTGTATGTACAAAAAAACAGTTGCTGAACATAGCTCATAAATTTTCTCAATATGTGAAAAATGGAGATAGGACAACAAAGAGCTGAGCCCGCGATATATGCACTCAACCCATCTTTGTCGGCTCCTTTGTGAGGCCTTTTCTGAGCTCTAAGTCCTGAGACAGGCTTATGCAGCACCATCAAATCTGGGAATTTTGCTGCTCAGTGGAATTGCTCTGGATTGTTCTATTTCAGTTTTTTTTTTTTTTTTAAGTGAAAAGTGATCACTCAGTTTACGTCCCTGGCAGAAAGGTTGTTTTGTTAAAAGGGAATATTTATTTAAGTCTCAAAGCAGGAGCCACTTGTTTGTTACTCTCCAGTTCAGTGAAGTATTGAGAGGTAAGAAGATGATTTGATCTCTCCTATTGTCCTGAAGCTGGGGATTATTTGTCATGTTTTTTTTTAAGCTATGAAGATGATTGACTTCAGTGTTGATGTCTGAGTAGCTTGTGGCAATATCAATATGGTTAACAGCCCCGTTTCATGGTTGTGTTCTCTTGTTAAATGTTGGGCTGCTTTGTTTGCTTGTTTGTTTGTTGTTTGGGCTTCATGTTTTCAGTGGCCAACAATTTGAAAGATAACTTATACGTTGGGCAAACATGAAATCATATGTGACATTATGCATGTAGTCATTTGTATCAGGGCAATTCCCAGTGGGCATCTATTGCTATGAATACATGACAGGAAGTATTTTGATAAGCTTTCTAATCAACATCAGCTAACTGACTGGAATTTCATATTTGTCTACAGCAAGCATAAATGCTGTTTGTTTCCTTCGAAATATACATAAGTTGGTAATTCTTTTTGTTGAAAAGAAAGCTGACCATGTGTGAAGCTATTCGTCATAAACTGTTCATACTCAGTAGATAAAGTGTGGAGAGCTGTGATTGCCAGAGGATCAAGCCATACTATATCAACTGGTTCAGAAATGTAATTTGGTGTCACTTATATTGTGAGCACATACATTTCAACTGGACACATTTTTTCTTACAACCTCTATATCTTTATAAAGTTATCAATGGTAGTGTTTTCTTTGAATTCAGGGAGGTTAGCTGATAATTCAGGGAGGCTGGTCGATTTATGACAGATGATACATGAAGTATATGTCTGTTACTTTTAGCAACTTATGCCTACTGAGCACATATATGTTGTTTTGCCTCCTTATATGCTTTGTGTTTTTCATAGAACTATTATGAAGTTATGGTTTTGCCGTACATAACCCGTTGATTGAAATGAAGCTGAGTTGTGCCGTTTTGTCACACATAACCCTTTGTTGAAATTAAATCCAGTTGATTTTCTGATTTAGGCTTTTTTTTTATGTCTGATTGATGCTGTTAAGTTACAAGATAATGTTTTTCCTTACCAGTTCTGTCGCACATCACTACTATTAGCTTTTCCCTTGTTGATCAATTGCTTAGCTGTTGTTGACATTGTTTATCACTTCTTTTTTTTTTTTTTTTAAATTTGAATTGGGTGATTTTTCATGGAGAAAACAACAGACTAATTATGGCTTGTATATACGAGTGTAATATATAAAAATTGCAAACAAAAAAAAAAAAAAAGATTAAATCATATATTGTTACTATGATTATTACAGGTATATATAACATTTCATCAGTACATACATGTATAAATTTATATTAATAATGTCATTGTAATGACTAATAGAAATTAATATTGCAATAAAACAAAAACAAAAAAAAAAAACACTTGCTATATTGTTCCATTGAGTTTCCTGTATTGAGTTCTGTTTTTGAACATGTCTTTTACAGCATTGCAAATGGCAAAGAAGCAGTGATCTCCTTGGGCACAAATTTAAAAGTAGTAGTCACTGTTGTGCATGCTTCAGACAGTTCAAACTAATACAGTTTCATAGTGAAAACCGCTATGTAAACATTTTTTTTTTTTACTGCAACTGACATGAGCACTTTTTTTTTTTCAGCCAGCTACGCTATTTCCCTTTGCCAAGTGAAAAAAAAAATCACTTTCTCTGTTTTATTTGAAACTATCCTGGAGAGGAACAAACATGATCATTATCTGATGGATTTTTCAAAATTTTATGCTACTTTTGTTTTCGACAAGAGGAGAAAAGATTTTTTTTTTCCCCTTCTTTACAATGCCTGTGTTGTGTCTGTAGTATCGGGTTAAAGAAAGTTTATTTGATTTATGTTCAAAATGACTCATTGACCAACATGAGCAAAGACAGCATAATTTAAAACTTCTTACAAAAGTAGCAAAGACATAGCATAATTTAAAACTTCTTAACAAAAGTAGCAAAGGCATAGCATAATTTAAAACTTCTTACAAAAGTAGCAAAGGTATAGCATAATTTAAAACTTCTTACAATAGCAAAGGCATAGCGTAATTTAAAACGTCTTACAAAAGTATCGGGCTTTGAAGCTTAATAATGTAATATAGTTATCGTATTAAATAAATTATGAGACCCTGACATTCTGACCCAGCCTTTGAGTAAAAAAAAAAAAAACTATTAATTTTGTTTTGGCCCACAGCCGAGGTTGCTCTTCACCATTCAGTTCACAGAGAGAAATCAACGAGTTTCTGAAAGTGCATTATTATTGCCTTTAAAGACTTATTATTCGTGTGTGTGTCACGATTTCATTTTTGTATGATTTCTTTTAACAGTGTTCGAAGTATATGTATCTCGAAAATCAATCAAATAAATGAAGTCAAGTCAAAGAGAATAATCAAAATCTTGATTGGAAATAAATCTACAGTCAAAGTCAAACTATTCAAACAAAAGATATGGGCTGAACAACACGTTAAAGATATCTAGTCTCTCCAATTTAAAGTATAAAGACCAACATCTGTGTTCTGTCACAAGGTTGGCATATATTATAAAATGTCGAAATCTTTAAAAGCGATGTCTAACTGCAGCTTAACTGCTTTAGACCTTTCTCCCTGTTGTACCATATTATACATCATATTAAAATTAAATATTTATTCATCGTGAAAAAAAAAAAAATAGCTTGATATTAAATTAAAGAGAACTGATTACATACATATACTATTTTCAAAGAATTCAAAATTTTTAGAAACAAAATTCGATCGTGACGTGCCTGCCAATCACTGGAACCAGGATCTAAACAAGTTTGTCAGGGGAGCGAAGAAGGAGCGTCGCTGCGAGGCCTGCTGTGGGTTGCGGCGAGTGCCACGCCCCCACCCACCAAACATCCGACCCAGCAAACTGAATGACGGGACATTTTCACGGCATCGTGTCGTCACGTCTGTAGTGCCCACGAAGAACTGGGCATTACAACCCCCACAGTAGTTGTTTCTAGAGGTAAAAATATAAACAAGGAACTTTCAGTTTTCTGTAAACTCACAAGGAGGGGAAAAAAGATAGATCGTGAAATTTAAAATCAAAAACTCAAAGACGATAGTGTGTCGCTGGATCCCAAAAATAGAACCATCATAGATGTATGAGTTCTTTGTAGGTGTGTGTATGCACGGGACATGGGGGGGGGGGGGTGCATGTGATTGAATCATCTATTCTTTGTTGTGAGTGAGGCAGAAGAGCAAGTGCAGATCGTAGAGTCTTCTAGACAGCGGGTCGTGCAAAAGGAAAACATGGACAACGCAAAATAGTGACTTTAGGCGGTGAAGCTTGCAAAAATATATACGAAGTCACCTTAGTGGGAGCAAGCAGTATACAGCCTCGTTAGTTAGACAGTGAAACGTGTGACATCAAGCGCAATTGATCGTACAAAATACAAGTGCTTGTTGGTAGAAGAGTGTTAAAAAAATGCTACCACTTTCACTGAGGAGAGTGTCCAAATTGCATAAATTACGTTCTAGAGGATACAGCATGCAAAATGCTAACATTTAAACAGCAAAATGTGCAAAAATTTTCAATCATGTTCGAACGCAATGCAATGAGCAAAATGCAGTCATTTCAGGCAGCAAAGCGGGCGAACCATAGTCGCTTCGACTGCAGTATCAGTAGGCAAAGTACAGTCATTTTAACGTATTATAAGGTACCGTCATGGAGCGAGCGGAAGAGAGATTGAGACAAGGATAACAAAACAAAATATTAATAAAGGTTAAAAAAAAAAATACAATAAATAAAAAGAGAGAGAGAAAAAAAAATGAGAACACAGTAGAAAACAATGGGGGACAACAGATGGAGACATCACAGCTGATATAGAGGAGAAAAATCAGCTTCACAAATCGACATTACGTACCTGCATTCCGCATTGGGATGGGTCGGACAGCTGTTCATGAGGCAAGGGGGCATGAGACATCTATTGGTGCAGTCCGTGTCAACAGCAAATCCGTTGTTTCCTCCCGCTCCGGCGGCAAAAGATCCAGAAACTGCAACACAGCAGGAAAATGGATTACTTAGCCTACTTACTCGGTGTTGCAGCGATTCGGTGACTGTTTAGAACCCCAAAGTCTCATTATAAGAGAAGCCATCCTAAAAATGTATGACAGCGAATTCAACGAGTGGTTTTTTCTTTCTTTTTTTTTTTTTTTTCATAAGATAAACTTATATCAAGTATAAAATAAAAATCATTTGTTATCTATCTGCTTTATCTGGTGATAAAGTGTTATGTGTTATCACTTGGATAGTGTAGCCCCTACTTGTGTTTAACTGAGAACTGCTGACCATTTCTCTACGTTTTCTAGGTTTTCAAAGTTGTTTCAATGTCACAATCATCGTTGTTCCGTGACTCTAGCCTGGTTGTTTTTCTTAAGCCTTTCAATCCTAAGAGACAGGATTATCTCGGCTTGTAGAAGTTGCCAATTTTGCTGAGAA
>JBCAUA010827827.1:0-14358 GCA_038406235.1 Peronia verruculata
AAGGGAGAGGAATGAAAATATTGTGTAAAGCGCATAGAGCACCCTGGATATGCGCTCTATAAATCCAATTTATTATTTATTATTATTATTATTATCGCTTGGAGTATATCGCACGTCCCCAGTGGAATGTATATACGTTTCGGCCAACGAACCCTCTCTCCGACACAGAACGGACAAACTACTGTCCTTTCAGTACGGAGTTGAGATTGTATCACACCCAGAAAGCTCAGCCTATGAACATGTCTTCGAACCCAACTTCGCAAACATGTTCTAAAGATCTCCCGGTGTCGCTCCCACCTTAGCGTCCACTTCCAGTCTTTGCTCGCGGAGGCTGGGATCTAACGGGTTGAGATGAGGTGCAACCCATTTCCAAGCATTCCGCCGTGCTGGACCCAACGACGACACATGATCTTTGACCTAGCGGCGGGAACCAAACGAGACACCTTCAAGGAGTTCTTTGAACGGACTCTTGTAGAGGTGATCTCTGATCACCCTGACTCCAAGCAGTTGCTCACAGACAGATCCAAGCAAGACAAAGCCGTCGGAGCCAGCCCATTCTCTGTCCAGGGCAACACATGCTGTGGCCTCAACCCAAAATCCTCTATCTTCACGGCTGAGGCTAAACCTATTGATGTGGCGTCAGACACCATGAGTAGGTCCAAACAAAACAATTTTTCTGATGTCCTCAGACTCCTTGTCCCTGCTCCTGGCCCCGAATAACCACACTTTTAGGAATGATAGAGCAACTCACCTCCTGGCACGCCTTCAAAGTCTATTCAGCAGGGGACGATGTGGACTCGCGTTCTGCTGGATACCTTTTCACGTGGATAATGCAGGAAATGAGGCAGCAGATTCCATCGCCAATGTTGGCCTGATTTTAGATTCTCTGCATGAGGAAGTCCCCCATCTAGATCTTAAGCCAACCATCAACGACTACATCAAATCCAGATGGCAACAGCGATGGAATTAATAAAGAAACTTTACTCTATCCAACCAGACCTTGAACCTTGGCCAGGTTCTGCTCAGCCGCGAAGACGAGATCAAATTGTCCTCAACAGCCTGCGTCTGTGTCACTCTCACCTCACCCACTCTTTTCTTCTCAGAAGGGAAAGGCCCCGTAGTGGCCTGACACTGTCAACTGATAGTTGCACACATGATAATGGACTGCACCGACTTCAGAGACGCTCTAGAATCCCATCTCGAGTCGCTCTCTGTAGGATCTATTTGATAAAATGAAACCGCAGGCCATCGTAAGGTTTTTACGCCAGGTTAGCCTGCATAATAAATTCTAACATCTCGTCATGATAAACACCTGACATTCATGTAATGATACCCATGCAAAACTGCTCACATCAATCTTTTAGTTTTGTTATACATTTTTTTGATAAGCTAAATTTATATACACATTTTGATATCCTTTTGTAATTTAAAAAAAACGCGTTGTCTGTTACTACCGTGCAAATGTACTCATCGTGTTAGGCACAGTATAGCCGTTGCCTTGCTGACGTGCCGTTAAACCCAAACCCAAACAAACAAACAATCTCACATAATTCGAGTTGCGCGCAGAAAATATTTTTACCTTTCAATTTGATTTTTCGTTAAATGACACATATTTTTCACCATCTTTTTTTCTCAGAATGCCCAGACGGTTCTTATGGGGAAAATTGTTCTGCTGTGTGCGCTAATATTTGCATATCAGATTGCAATCACATTACGGGTATTTGTAGAATCGAAGGTAAGTGACGTGTGATGGAGGCGGAGGGGGGAGGGACTATCACAAATTGTCATCACCAGAATTATAGTTGAAATGAAATGATGTTGTCACCCCAAGAAGATATAATTATATTAAATTATAACTTGGCTTCACCATCAGACGTATGTGATAGGAAACATTGTCAAAATCTTTGTGACAAAATGTCAGCGTAACATTGAACCATGCTAGAGGTTTTTGTCACAAATTGCGCAGATGGCATAATTCAAGTCGTCATAGACCTATATCGCACGAATTGACAAGTTGCTTTGATTTATATGTGTAAATGATTTGTGTCGTTGACCCAGATTGTGATGGCATAAAGTGGCAGCGTTGCCAAAAGTGGGCAGTGGGCCTTCGGAATGTTTGAACACTCAAAGAAACTTCATTTTTGCCCTCTTACTGACCTCCGTCATCTACTACCCCTTAGCCTTTCTAAGGGAGGGGTGGAGGACATCCTGAAATATGGGTTTGCCCCTTCCTCCTCCCCCAATCGATATTGAAGTTCCGTTTTCCCATAAACGTATTGCCTTTTCTGAACATTAAAAAAAAAAAAAAAGTGGACAAGTCCATTCTAACTCGCTTAAGCTTAAGCCATTCAACGAGTTCTTCATAAACACAACTATTAACTCATGAAAACTATAAATACATATTTAAAAAATAGAAGTTGAAAAAATCTCATTGGTGTTTTATAGATGTTCTCAACCTGTGTGTGCCACTTTAGTTCTCAAATGATTTCGAGACATCTATATGTTGAGGTTTGTTTGACTTTCTCGTTTTCGATAAAGAGGATCGATGACGATTCTAAGTTTGAAAGCCCTAGGACAATGCACTGGGCAATGTCTTTGCAAAGTTTTTCCTTTAATGCTGAGCATATCAAAGGTTCCGAGAATGTTGATGCTGAGTTATTGAGTTGTATAAGTTCGTCTGGACCTGGAGAATTAGCCCATGTAAGACACTCGGACAGATTATATTATGTTAAGGGTGTATTGATGTTATTGATGATGTATAGATATGTGACCACCACAGTTTGTTGAAGTGTTCAGTTATTTAATTCACTGGTTTTAGTGCTGACTTTGGTTTATCATGTGTCATAAATTGGCATTGTTTGACAATTTGGTATAGTTGCATTGAATTTTATCTTGAGATTTCTCTTGAAAGGCGGGAGATGCCTTATGTGTAGAGGATTTTTGCCATCGATGGAATGTTCATGATTCGTTGAGTATTTAGAATTTTGTTTTATGTTGAAAAACACGTAAAATGGGGACATTTATAACGAATCATGACTATACATGCTAGATACACGCGAGTGCGTGTTATGATCGATGTTCAGCGGATCGTAATTATAGGAACTTGGCCCATACAAGTGTGTGAGTGGAGTACGTCACGTATTCATATTAAGTCATGGTTTTATGTGTGACAATGGCACTGGTGAGCACACGCAGGTTCAAGAGAGTTCGAGACGGGCTGGTGTCTCTATTTAAGAGTTCAGCCTGACGGGAAGAGAGGACAGAAAGTGAGTGCAATGCTGTGAGTGTCGTATGCATCGGAGTTAGACAGCTGCCCTGAAGTTTGTATTGTTACCAAATACCTGCAGTAAATTCTCCAGTTTAGACGTTGAGGACTCTTGTTCTTATTTCACTGTTCCTGCGTGCGTCTCCTCTGTATTCATCGCCTGATTACCACTTACAAGTCACAACTAACACCATTCACGTTCAAAGTTCGTGACAAAAAAACAAAAAACAAAAACGAAATTTGAAATTTCACTACATGGTATTTTCAAATAGTTGGAAATAGATATCTTTTTAGATAATGTGCTTAAACAATACATTGACCTAGTTTCAATAACTTCCACGCGAAGGAGATAGATTTCAAAGAAAGCCATCACAGAGAGGCTTCTTGGTCACTGCCCACCATCCCACATATCTCTCTCTCTTTTCCTCTCTTTCTCTTCCCTCCATGTCCTCCTCCCTCCTATTTCACCACTCCGAGATATTATGCATGCACATGATCAAGGACTCTAAATCAGATTACTACATTTTAAATATAAAACACGTCAGCAGTGAGAGCACATGGTGACTGGCTGCATTCCCGCTAGCCTGGTCAATGCCCCAAAATTCTGTCCTTTGTCCTGGCAGTCTCTCTCTAAGGTTAAATAAGGACAGGGTGTGATGTATACCGTGATGTGGCTTACGATTGGCAGACAAACACAGGGACAGCACGCAAGCTTTCAGTTGTTACGATCTTCTTCATGGTAAATCAAGAGCAACAACAACGGCTATAACAACAACAACGTCGACATCAACAAGGAAACTGATATTACATGTTAACATAATTGTTGTTGGTAGGTGGCATGTGAATGGTGTACAGAAGGGCAAGAGAAGAATGGGTGATCCGTCCTTTTCCTTTCATACTCTTTTCTAAGCATTAAAGAGGTATCCCTCTCCCCACCAACATCCCTCCTGAAGAAAAAAAAAAGTCAAGATCAGGTCTGAACGGAGCGCACTGGCCTTGCAGTATGGGTCTGCTTCAGGGTGAAAACATATCACAGCGGTGAGGCCGGGATCGACAAACAGGCCCTCCCCCCTTCCTTCTGCGGTGACTCAGCGTTTATATAAGTAGGTTCTCTGATCTCACCTGCAGGCGGTGTAAGCCCACCATGGGTGGGGTGTCTCCCATGGAGTGTCATCCTCGACATTCCAGGGGAGACATCTCTTCTCTCTCTCTCTTTGCTCGTGTCTTTTGTCCCGCTTTCTTTCCTCTTATCTTTCTTCACGATCGCTATTAGTACCCGGTCCACTGAGAACATAGGTCCGATCCGAATGGGATCCTGGTAGTTGAGATGGCCCAGTCTCCGGACTGCACCCCCACCAACATACTACTTTCGGCGGCCTTCCTGTGAGACGGGCGGATAAATAAGCCCCCAATTCATCCAATGGTCACGGTCTGACTCCCTTAGCGGAGCGGACCTTAAGGTCAATCCCGCAGGAGTAAATCTAGAGTAATCCTGGCACTCAGCTCTAAAACTCGGAGCATTATGTGTCCCCTTGTTGGACTCGGTGGCTGGTGGGACATTATAGTGACGAAGCTAAAAACCTCAGATATATGGTGAATAAATCTCAAACACGTCCCGCCCTAGTCCACGACTTTCAAGAAAAGTCCCGACTGGACGGCGCAGATGTGTCGTCCAGCTGGCACATAAAAAAGGAGACTGGATGGGGCTGAACCCTGAAGCAGTCCTGCTGAAGAAGATAGATACAGAAACAGTTGCAGAGGCATTGGTGGGCATCTACAGTCGTCTAGGGATACCGGAAGACGTATTGAGCGATCAAGGCACCCAGTTTATTTCAGATTACATAAAGGAGGTATGCAGACTTCTCAGTGTCGCCCAACTAAGGACTACGCCCTACCATCCGATGTCCATCGGGTGGGTGGAAAAGTTTAACGGAACATTGAAGACCATGCTGAAGAGGCTTTGCGAAAAACAGCCGAATCAATGGCACCGTTACATCAACGTCCTACTGTTTGCCTACAGGGAGGTGCCACAATAATCAACTCATTTTGCACCCTTTGACCTGTTGTATGGGAGGAGTGTCAGAGGCTCCATGAGCATCTTGCATGAGTTGTGGACCAAGAACATAGAAGGACCAGAAGTCAAGTCCAGCTATCAATATATCCTCGAGCTATGCGAGAGAGTGGATGACACTTTGAAAATAGCTCACGAGGAACTGTCGAAGGCCCAAGTTAGGCAGAAGAAGTACTACGACAGAAAGAGCAAGCAGAGGCTGTTTTATCCAGGAGACAAAGTGCTGGTGTTGTTGCCCACAGATACAAACAAACGTCTGATGCAGTGGACAGGGCTATACGATGTTGTCAAAGTGGTTGGCCCGAACGATTATCAAGTGAAGGTGAAAGGGAAAGAGAAAACATTGCAAGCCAACCTCCTGAGGAAGTACATCTCCTGAGAAAAGTGCGGCAAGTCGACAGACGTGATGGAGACCACGAACACAGTGACGGCAAACTACGACAGGGGAGAAGAATTGGGAAACGCAGGCCAGTCAGTGAGTGCTGTTGGTATGGCAGTTGTAGAGGACCATGAGGTTGAGGAGGAAGAGATGTGTCCTGAAGGCCGACCTGAACTTGGAGTTTATGGCGAGAAGGAAAGCGTCAGTGACCTACGATATGGCGAGCAACTGACCCGCTCAGAACCTGTAGAAGTGGAAGCTGCAGCATCGTCGTATGCAGGAACATTTAGTGATCGCCCTGAAAGCAGCAACGTGGCAGAACATTGCATCAACCTCACATCTAACACACCCGTTCGCCAGAGGCCTTACTCAGTACCTTAACCAATTCGCGAAGCACTGAAGTCAGAACTGTAGGAGATGGAGGCGATGGGCATCAACCGCAAGAGCTCATCATCCACGTATCCATCGCCCGTGGTGGTCGTCAAGAAGAGATATGGGTCAAATCTAATCTGCAAAGATTGTCGGCGGCTCAACAAGCTCACGATCTTTGACCCACATCCAATGACGCCTCCGGCTGAAGTTTTCCAGAACATACAGAAGTACTTGTCCATCTCGAAGATCGACCTCAGTAAAGGATATTGGCAGATTCCTGTGAAACCTGAAGACGTCCCGTAGACTGCATTCGTGACTCGTGACAGAGAGTTCGTTACGATGCCTTTCGGCATGATGAATTCTGGTGCCACCCTGACCCGTGCCGTGAAGAAGCTGTTGGGTGGAATGGAGAATATGATCGACTATTGTCGAGGAACATCCCGGTGCATACCAAGCCATGGGAGCAACATGTGAGGACGTTGAAGGACATGTTCCGGCGGATGAAGGAGGCAAATCTAACAGAACGTTCAACAAAGTGTGTAATTGGGGCAACGGTTGTCGACTTCTTGGGTTATCGTCACTGGAGAAGGGACAATAGGGCTGCAGGAGGTTAACGTCGCCAAGGTACGAGAGGCTCTGAGACCCACAACGAAGAGGGAAGTGAGGTCTTTCTTCGGACTCGGGAGGTACTCGTCATCATCGTCATCATCGTCTTTTTCACCCTGTATCAGGGTATAGGCCACGAACAACAACTTCCACTTTTTCCTATCCTGGGCACTTATCACTGCATTTTTCCACTGTAGCCCTCCTCTCCTCAAATCATCCTCCATGAGTTCTTTTCAGGTTGTTCGCGGTCTACCCCTTTTCCTCTGTCACTGTGGGTTCCACTGAAGTGCATGCCTAGTAGTGCTGCTTCATGGCCTCCCAAGGATGTGTCTTATCCACCTCCAGCTTCGTTGACCTATCTCTCTGTCGACTGGTTTCTCTCCTGTCCTTTCTCAGAGAACTACATTCCGAAGGGTATCCGACCATCTGATGCGCAGGATCTTCCTCAAGCAACTTTGTAACTTGTTGGTCCAAGTCTGAGTCAAGCTCCAAGTTTCACTTCCATACATGGGGTACTACCAGGACTTTATCCCGAATTTCGCCGCTGTGGCGGCACCCCTGTCCGACCTCACGAGGAAGGAACAACCGAACACAGTGGATTTTGGTGACGCAGGAAAGAAGGTCTACAGATCACTGAAGCAACCCATTGTTTCCAGGCGATTCTGCAACTGCCGAGCTTGGGCCAGACCTTTATCCTGTGGACTGACGCGCCCGATGTCGGACTTGAGGAAAACCTGTTACAGTAGGTCAGTGATCGTTTATTCCCCATGCTATATGCAAACCGTACATTGCTTGATAGGGTAACGAAATATTCGACCATGGAAAACGAATGCGTGGCCATAGTTTGGGGTATCAAGAAGTTTTCGTTATATCTCTTTGGGAGACACTTTGCCTTACAAACTGACCACAGACCTCTAGTGTTCTTAAATGCTTGTAAATTTGAAATCCATAGAATAATGCGTTGGACATTGTCTTTGCATTTTTCCTTTAATGTTGAGCATATCAAGGTCTCCGAGAATATTGGTGCTGATTTGTAAGTCGTATATGTTGATCTGGACCTGGAAGGATTTAGCCCATGTTAGACACTTGTACAGGTTATGTTAAGGATGCATTTGATGTTATTGATGATGTGTAGATATGTGATCAGCACAGTTTGTTAAAATGTTCAGTTATTTAATTCACTAGTTTTAGTGCTGCGTTTGGCTTACCATGTGTCCGAAGTTAGCAATTGCAAGACATTTTGGTATTGTTGAATTGAATTTCATTCTAAGATTGTGCTTGAAAGGCGGGAGATGCTGTACATGAAGAAAACATTTGCCATCGATGGAATGTCCATGATTCACTGAGTATTTAGACGTTTGGTTTGTTTTAAAATTCTTAATAAGGGGAAATGTGTAACGAATAATGGTTAAATATATTATTTTTGTTGGATATACGTGAGTACGTTATGAACGGTTTAGCAGATCGTGATTGTATACATTGAGCCTCTGCAAATGTGTGTGCATACGCTGGCCCATGGAAATATTGCATCATCGAGCGTGTCTGAGATACTCTCTACGCATTTGTGCAGAATGATGTAGATCTGGTGTGTGCCTTACACGAATTTATTTTTGTTTGCACCGGATGTGACCCAGAGAGAATGCTGTGGCAACAATCAAAGGCTTATGGAGAGTTTCAGAGAGAGAGAGAGAGAGAGAGAGCGAGAGAGACAGAGAGAGGGGGGGGGGAGAGTTCTAGACGGGACAGCATCTACATAAAGGCTCAAGCAGAGAGCGAATGATAGCAGTAAGGAAGTACAGTGATAGACAGCTGCCCTTAAGTGTGTATTATTATCAAGCACCTCAATAAATTCTGTATTGTTTCGATGTCGAAGATTCCTGTCGTTATTTCTTCACCACGGTGTGCGTCCCATCTGTATCCAAAGCCGGATCACCCCATACAACCTCACGACTAACACCCATTCAGTATCAACACCACCCAGAAAGGCCTTAACAAGAAGGATGTCGCCAATGACATCGAGGTTGCGTTTGCGACAAACTCGTCCAACCAGTACTAAGCTGCCGCCTTTCAGAAATAGCCACTGCTGGTGAGGAAGGATCAATTTCACCGCCCCTTTCTCCATCCCTTACAACGACCATTTCTCTTAGATGAATTGCAGTCCGGCCTCCGGAGTGCTCGCAACACCGCTCCGGGCGAAGATCAAATTCACAATCAGATCCTCCGCCGGAGTTTCTGACCTGTCTTCTGACTGTTTAATCAGATGTGGTCCACAGGCACGTTCTGACAGCAGGCTATCTTTTAAACTGGGTCCTGGAGGACAAACAGTGTCTTTCAGCCTTTCAACGGGGCTTTCGGGGACAGCGCTCCACGACAGACCATCTCGTCCGCCTGGAAACTTTCGTCCACGAAGCCTTTGTATAGCGACAACATGTGGTGGCAAACTTCTTCGATTTGAAGAAGGCCTTCAACACCACCTGGAAATCCGGTATTAAGAGGGATTTCCGTCGGCTGGGCTTCCGTGATAATCTTCCCACTTTCGTTCAGAACTTCCCAAACGGGCGGCCGCCTAAATTCCATCCTTTCTGATTTTTTTTTTTTTTTACAGGAAGAGGGAGTTCCACAGGGAAGCGTCCTCTTGCTCACGCTATTTAACATCAAACTCATGTCCATCGGAGATCGGCTGACTCAGAGAACCAATTGTTTTCTCTATGTAGATAACTTTTATTCCCCACTCCAATCATCTGAGAGCTACTTCCTCGGAAGCACTGAACATACTTAAGGCCGTATCAAGGCGGAGTGGGGTGCGATTCCATGCCACCCCTGTACTTTTCCCTTGTCCGCTATAAACAAGACTACGATAGCATTCTCTACGGCTAGGCCAAGTGATGTCTCCAAAAAATTGAATTGTTCACCAGCAAGGTCCCTGGGGACATGTCGCACGTGTCCAGTGGAGAATCTATACGTTGCGGCCAACGAATCCTCTGTACGAGACAGAAGGGACAAAACTGTTCCTTCAGTGCGGATTCAACATTTATCATACCCAGAAAACCCAGCCTACGAACATGTCTTCGAATCCAACTTCGCAGTCATGTTCGAAAGATCTCCCCTTGTCGCTCCCACCTTTGGCGTCCGCTTTCTGTCTTTGCTCGCGGAGAATGGGATCAGACGGGGTGAGGTGAGATTTAACGTATTTCCACGCATCCCTCTGTTACGGATCCAAAGACCACGCATGATCTTTGACTTAGCGGCGGAAACCAAACGAGATACCCCAAGGAGTTCTTTGAACAAATGCTTGTCACACAGACTCCGACCATCTGTTCACAGAGGGATCCAAGGACGACAAAGCCGTCGACGCCGGTTCATTCTCTGTCTTGGACAACACATGCTGTGGCCTAACCCCAAATCCCTCATCTTTGCGGCCCAGGCTAAAGCCATCGGTATGACCTTAGACACCATAAATAGGTCCAAACGTAACAATTTTCTGATCTTTTCGAACTTCTTGTCCCTACTCTACGCCCTGCAACCCCCCACGTTTTAGGATGGTAGAGTAACTCACCTCCTGCGACGCTTTCAAATTCTATTCAGTAGAGGACGCTTGAATTCGCCTTCGGCGGGGTACCGGTTCACGTGGGTATTGCAGGAAATGAGGCGGCAGATTCCATTGCCAAGGTCCGCCTGATTTTAGAACCCTGGATGGGGGAGTCCCTCATCTGGATCTTAGGCCGACCATCAACGAGTACATCAAATCGCGATGGCAACAGCGATGGAATCAACACACTGGAACAAACTTTACTCTATCGAACGAGACCTTGGACCTTGGCTCTGCCGCGAAGACGAGACCAGGTGGGGAGTCCCCAAACGCAGGTTAGAAAAAAACACTTGGCAGTTCAAAATCGACGAAAGACTAGGTCGAGTGCCGCTGTCAGGGTAAAATTTTCGAACTCAAAATTTCTACCCAGAAAAAATCTCACGAAAATCAGGCAGCACCTTAGAGCAGAGATAATCTTATTATCTCAGCATTGAAAGCCTTAAAAGCGGTCCAGATGAGGCGTGATTATCGATTAGACCACTGATCCATTTTGAGAAGTAGGGAAGTAAAGTTTGGGAAAGTCATGCGATGGTGGGCTTTCACCCTGTTAAGCAAAGTAAGTATTTATAGTATTAAGGGGGTATTAAGAGAGACTGGCTCTTCTATATTCTCTCCTTTACATTAATTTGTTCTCACGGTCTCAGCAGAATAACTGTTGGCATGTATAACCCCTTATGGTGAGGGCGTAAATAGTGTCCTGTTTATTTGACTGTGCAATTTGTCACTCAGAGACGACCCCTAAGGATGATGTTCGTTAATTATCTGTAAGTATAGACTGTTTTCATTTTCTCTTCCTTTATTTTGTATCTTAAGTTCGTGATTTTTTTTTTTTCACTTCAAGGACAGGTATTACGGGCCTTTGGAGTCGTCGCTCTTGTAATCGCGGCCATTATTTCGGGACTGTGTCTATCCCTGTGGTGCATTGTGCGCGAAGAGTTGGACTGGGAGGAAAGTTCGTCTGAATGTAAGTCTCTGGCTGCCTATCTGTTCGTAACGTGCTGCCGCGTTCCATCTCATAGCCTCCCCGCACCCAACACTTTTCCCTACCATACTAACACACCCACACATACACAGTTTTAAAATTTTATTTTAGAGATCATCGTGAAAAGTTTACACTGATAATCTGCATGATTGTGAATTATTCTTTTTTCTCCTCCAAATGGTCATCCAGTGTCCACCAA
This sequence comes from Peronia verruculata, assembly GCA_038406235.1. NCBI lineage: Eukaryota > Metazoa > Mollusca > Gastropoda > Systellommatophora > Onchidiidae > Peronia > Peronia verruculata. The sequence goes on from JBCAUA010827827.1 coordinate 11,464, forward strand.
ATGGCACTGACATTGCCGTGGGGGGGGGGGGGGAGACATCCTTTGCCTATAACCGATGAAATAATGATGATCCATCACCGCACATAAGGTGGAGCCAAAAATCCTGGTTGACAAGAGGCCGGGCCATCCGTTGAATGACAATTGGTCAAACAGTCAAAAATGTAAGAATGGACATATCCACCTTTTAATACCATTTTTTATATTCAGAAAAGGCAGAACTTTTAAGAAAACATAAAAATGCCAAATCGCAGTATTTTTGTTAGCCGCTAGCCAAAAATACATTTCAGGAAGCTCTTCCCTCCTTAAAGAAAGTGCGCTCATCGTAGAAATGGCATTAGACCGGACAGCAATCAGATCCTGGTGAAACAGAGTGCCATTGAGGAGCGAATTGCGCTCTGGTCTGGCCACGTTCTGTCTGCATTACCTCTTGGCCTAACCTAGCCATGGATCGTCGTTCTTGAACAATTTTCAAACTAACCGTGCCTTATATTGTTTGTCACTGAACTATTTCCTCAAGCATATTCATGTGTATTTCCTACCTAGTGACTTGAAGCATCGATAAGGAAAAATAAAGCAAGCGCGTTTAAAATAATAATAATAGTAATAATAATAAAGAGAGAAAGTAAAGCATTCCGGAGACAAAACTGATGATCTGGTGCCATTAGTTGTTCATGTGTTTCACTTTAGTTTACCTATAATGATTTTGGCGAAAAAACACATTCAAGACGTTCTCACAGATTCATTGATAGAGAAGAACCCAGAGTTTAATTGGTGTTTCGTGCATATCTGCAAACGAACCCATTACTTGTGTTTTCTTGGTCAAATTAAAATTGTATTAAGATTTTCCCCGCAACCGAATCCTTGCACTCCCGAAATATTCTCTGAATATATTTGCTGCTGCAAATTGTTCGTTGATTGACTGGTTTCGTTTTGTCTTGTTTTTGTTCTGTTTATACATGTATATATGTCTTTAAAAGTCCTTTATTCACTCTTGTTTCTTTTCAGTCGACACGAATGAGATGACAACCATAACTTCGGTAAGCACGAAGGCAGCATCTATTTCTTCAAAGTAAAGGTCATATTATCAATATTCGATTTGAACTTGACTGTGAAAGAAATATTTTACCCATGGCGAGAATATACAAATTAAATTATTGTTGTTGTTTTTTCTTTCTCTGTTCTTCTGTACGAAATTTAACAGGTTTAATAAAGACTCTCCTGAGTTAAAAGATAAAACTCTCCTATAGTCCCTCTATCTTTTCATTCATGACCAAATGTAGAATGGTCACTGGCATTTATTGACATTTTATGTTATGCAATGCTTAAAAAAAAAATAATAAAAATAAAAAATAAAATGTACCAAGAATCCTCTAAATATTTATTAGCAAACTAATGTCATTTAATGGCATTGAACTGGTGTAACGCACGTTTATGTGTGCACTAAAAAAAAATAAAAAATATGTAAGAGAATAAAAACATGTAATTGATGAGTTGAAATTAATCTTATCCCAATCTTATCTATGAAGGCTATGCGATCCCCTGCCAAGGCTTCGCGACCATCCAAGGGGGGGGGGGGGAACCCACCGCTTGGGAACCCGTCTTTTAGCAGATGAGATGGACCTGTCTTAGATAGTTGTGAGCGGGAAGGGAGAATGAGTCGGACGGGCGGGGGGGGGGGGAGTGACTTAAGTAGTTTATTGTGTTTGAAATTTCTATTTATTTGTATATACGAACACATGACGCTGTATTATATATTCAAATTCACGTTCCTCATAAAGGAGTTTTTTTTACTTGACTCCCGAAATCAATTTTGAGAGATGATTTAAAAAAAAAAAAATCTAGATTGGCATGATAATATTAAAGAGAACAAAAGTTAGCACCTACAATAGTAGTTAAATGTGAATAGAGGCAGTCAGGTGTTGAAATTCTTTATAATGATGAAGGTATTGAAATTTACTCTTATTCGAGATATCGAAGTTAACGGCAATTCATTATTATAATTAATAAAGTAATCAATTGAGCAGTCAACTCTGGGCCCGAATAATAAAATAATGAATAACTAAGTCTCTGATAGGAGGTATTAATTGATTCTATTGCTACATTTTAAATGAGTATAAGTGCTGCATAACACTTGTTTAATAGATTTGTTCCGACCAAGCCAACGGCTGGAAATCTCCGTCTAATAAAATTTTAGTAGGGGCTGCAAACACTCCAAACTGTTCTGTACCACTGACATGGAAAAGCACATAAAAAATGCACGGGACCGGTGAAAAAATTGCTTCTCAGATCTCGTGGTGGAGCGGTAACAAACATCAGTGAGTGCTCTAATTTTAGCAGGCGGTGCACACACTCTAGCGGGGATTTCCAAGTTTTTGCTTCGTCGAATATGGACTATTTATGAAGGTTAGACTGTCGTTTCTGTCCGATCAATTCACTTTGAGTATGTATTTTATCAGACCTATGTGACCGACATTGAGACGAGAATAACGACAGGAAAACTGACCGACAAGCAGGAAGGTTGTCAAAAAACGAATAGGAGAACCAAAGAACACAGCGCTGCAATTCACATGTACTTTGATCTGCTTTCCGTTGACCTTTTGATCCTTGACAACAGCGTTCGATCCCATTCCCGCTTTAATAGTTGATTATATTTTTAACGTTTACATTTTACTTCTGTTGAAACCATCACTACTTTTTTGTCATTCAGCGTACAGAAAACTGTTTGTCATCTTCAGTAGGAGTAATTTCCCGTCATAATACAATAGTAAAAAATCTAATTATTCATTGTAGTCCAAAATTAAATATCCACGCACACAATCACATACATACATACATACATACATACATACATACATACATACATACATACATACATACAGACAGACAGACAGACAG
>JBCAUA010827838.1:0-14357 GCA_038406235.1 Peronia verruculata
TCAAAGTTTTAGGCACAAATCCATAGGCAATAATCTATTTACAGTCCAATTTGTATATAAATATCTCCAATCGTTTTATACAATCTTGAACTGGGCAACGCCTCTTTTTTCTTCTGCACTGTCGCTATCACTCGAATCTAAACTCGAGCTAGAGCTACAATCATCATTATCAAACGATAAATCATCTCCAGACAAAATACCATAGTCATCATCACTCAAAGCATTGAAAAGTGTTATTACAGCTTCAGTACAAAGCCGTTTGAGGCGTGAGCCTGACGAGCCTGCTTCCATTTTCACAATTAGATTTGGTAGATCACAACGAAATGAAAATCAGCACCAAGAGCGAAAACAATAGCTGTAAACACAAAGATTCAAAGTGAAACAGGATATCGGATGTGTTTCTAGCACATGCGTACTCAGTATCTTCGTACTTTTGGCTTTTAGCTGAATTAAATCATGGAAAAAATACCGAGCTGGAAAAACTGGCTTAGGGACCAAAATTATCGGCGGCGCGAGCCGGAAAAACCGTCTTAGGGGAGTCAAAGTGTTAAGACATATATTATAATAAAAAATGAAGCAAAAGTTGGAGAACAATTAATGATTACATATCTGTATTCTGGTCAGTGATTAACGCATAATTGAATTCATAAAGCAAATTTATATATATATATATTTTTTTAATCACACTTCGTTTCCAATGACCATATTAAGCTATTTGTATTATGAATGGTGTATTTTTAATGATGTTTGAAACAATAATGTCTGTTAAGGTTGGGATTTGAAGTCCGGCGACATTTTAGCATTGTGTGTAGATTTAAATTAAAAGGTCTATATTTTATTGATCCATTCTTGGTTTTCCCCCTCCATGACTCAGGTGGTGACAAAGTGAGGCCTTACTGGGATCGATACTACCAAGTTTTTCAGGGTATTATCTTTGTGCTAGCCAGCAATTCTTCAGAAGAAAAACTGCAGTTGGCAAAAACTGAACTACTCAATGCTATCAAGCACCAACAGCTGAAATGTCTACCATTGCTCATATTAGCAACCTATCAGGATGTTGAAGGAGCCAGAAGTCCAGATGAGGTAATTTCTTCTTGTCTTATCAGATACATTTCTCCTCTCTGGAACCATCCTTTCCTAATCTGATAATTCATGACTCAATTATGATTGAAAAATTCACAGAAGATTATGACTAGCATGACAATGCATCACATTTAACACAACTAAATACTAAATCTAAAATCAGTTTGACAGTGACTATGATTTACAGCTCATCATTGCCCATGATATGTCTCTCAGGTTTCTGTAATCATCTTTGTTGTACTGTTTCAGCAAAATATTCTTGCAACAAAAATGTTTTCACAAACTTCTCATTTTATATTCATTTTTAAGTATGGACTTTCTTTTACGAAATGTGTTCATGAAAATATTCATTGTGATAATTCTTTTCAAAGAAGAAGGGTCCCTCTTTTTTCTTTCCCCCCCCCCCCCCCCCCCTTTTTTTTTTTTTTTTTGTCCAGCTCACCCAGTACCTAGAAGCAGACACAGAGTTCAGCAATCGTCAGTGGTTGTTGAGAGGTTGCTCCATAAATGACAAAGAGACTCTTAGTGAAATATTCAGTCAATTCAATGAGATTCTTATGAAAAATCTGGATGAGGAAATTGAGCAACGTCAAAACTCTCCTCAACATGGAAACAGAGTATGATCAATGCTGCTTCTCTTTGTGCTTTGTCAAGAATCAGATCATTTCAAGCGCTTGTTTTCAAATGTCTTTGTATTGAACTTTGCAATTGTTTTTTGTTTTGTTTGTTTTCTGCATGAAATTTGATATAACACGATATATGTCTGATCCTTGACAGACATTTTGATGAGCTTGGGCTCTGTGAGATCTGATCTTTCGTGCTCACCTTTGTATAGTATTGGTTTCAAACTATGGCAAGTTATAATGCATGTGCATGAGGTGTTGCTCATGATCATTTGGATGATTCGTAACAAAATGGAAATGTGTAGTACTGATCTTTTTGGCGTAAATTTTAAACAAGTTTGGTCACACTTTCAAGTATTATGTTTATGATATCCCTGAAGGATAGATACACAGTACAACATTTGCCAGTTTTAACCTTTTCACATCGGCATGGTCACGGCTCTCGCCATCCCACTGAACGTTCCTATTGTATGGTTGCTATCCCGTGTACACGCACTAATTTAGGGTGTTTTTGAAAATTCATAGAAATTCATCTGATACGGCGATGAAACAAAGTTTGGTATCACTGAAAAGGTTTTTTAGAGTAGAAAACAAAGAACATGCATTTTTCACGTTTACATGTTCAGAGCAATTACCATAGCAATAAAAACAAGATGACCGATAGGACATAAATAAAAACACAAAAGAGTCTAAAGGCTGTGCCACATATTCAAACAAATCTGTTTCATAGTCGTAATCACTCTCTCCTTGTCCTCTTCTTCTCCCGATCCTTCAGTAAAAATCATGTCAATAACTTCACACAGTGTAAGCATCTGCCTTGCAGATCTTGACCTGCGTGTCGCCATTTCCACTAGATGTGGGATTTGATACAAAGCTAGATCTAGTCGTCTCCAAAAAGTCGTAAATCAAAATAATTTTACTTAGGCACCCATTATATAAACGCATTAAAATTAAAGGGAAAGCTTCTAAAATATATCGCTAGGATTTAATGTTTACAAACAGGATAAACAAACCCAAAAAATGCTACGAACCTGTGCCCGCGCTCGAGAGGCGCGGGGTGGCGTAAAGGTGTGTAAAACTAGCCGCGCCTCTCAGGTGCGCAGTGTCTCAATGGGTTGTAAGATGGCCCGCGCGCTGAGGGCGCGGGGTGATGTGAAAAGGTTAAGCAGGGCATAGATTAGAACTGCTGGTATTGGCGTCCAACTAAGAACTCTCAATCATTCTGGAATACAATTGTGGTCATTGTGACACAGTCAAATACTTTCAGAGTTCTCCTGTGTGTTTATAACCTTTGAATTTCTTCAAAGCAAGTAACCCTTGCATCACTATGTTTAATCTTTATTTTCATTTAGTAATTCCACAGCTGACTTCTTGTTGAAAGTTATTTCAGTTTTGTATATTTCATGGTAGTGTTTTCATCAACAGGCTGACCAGATACTATTTTGCAACAGTAAAGACAAGATTTAATATATTATTTTCCTTTACTGATTATTCTAGAGAGCTGGTTTTCAGTTACTCCAGAACTGACAGCTGCCCATATAGCAGAACGCTGCAGGTGTGATATTATTGTCGATGGCTTTTGTGGTGCTGGAGGAAATGCCATACAGTTTGCTATCACTTGTAATCATGGTATGTTTTGTAAGATAAAACCATTTTGTATCATATCATATTTATACTCCGTTTATACTAAGTGGTAATTCTAAATTTAATTGGATTGCTTATTGAATAGCATACGTAGGATTGAGTATGAGTTTTAGCACAATCTTCATTTAAAAAAAAAAAAGAAAGAAATGTCAAGCAAAATAAATAGTGGAACGCATTATTCAATTTAACATCTTAGTTTAACATCATTCAGTTTATGAAATTTAGCAGTTGTTTTGCCTTATTCCATGAGTCTGCTAATTTATTTAGTTGTCTGTCTCTATGGTTGGCAAAGACAGTCATCAAGCAGGTTCTAAAATGAGCTTAATGAGCTGTGGTGAATTTTAAACAATGTTACTTTTCAGGGATGTCAAATTTCGACTTTAGCTGTAATTCCAACTTTTTGGTCGTTGCTGACTTTCCTACTTTTGGCCGATCAATTTTCGACTTTTACAGAATCCATGAGGCAATCACAGTTTTTATAATTGCGATACAAATTTTGTACGATGACAGTGAAAACCGGAAGTACGAATGAGTTATCCTCGTACCTCGGGCAATGGTCGATAGTCAGACTGCTCAGCAACTGTTTGAAGATCAAGATGGAAGCTCATAGCACTTAATTCCTCACATCTGATGACAGCATGCTGTTTCGCGAGAGTTGTTGATAGAAAATCAGCACTTCAGAGTACTGACAACAGATAATGTGCCCATGATCTTGGAAAAACTGGTAAGAGAGCAGCTGTTCATAGTGAAGTCCCATCCCAGGATCTTGTGGAAAGTTGCAAACTGCTCTCAAAAGAATGAAAACACATTTTTTTTTTTTTTTAAGTGTCTTACTCTTACGTAACCAGGCAGCACCCGGGGGGGTGGGGTGTTCAAAGGAAATTTTCTGACTTTTTTTGTGAAAAGAGTTTGACATCCCTGACTTTTGTATCAGACATTAAGCAAGAGATAGAGACAAGAAAGTTTAGTGAAACAAAAATTGATCAGATAGAATTAGTTTTTTTTTTTGGTCAAGCATAGTATATGTATATGAAATAGAGGTGTTCTCAGTTTAGTCTTTTGATGACAAAGATGGATAGTATTGCAATAATGTGTACCTGTGTAGCATGTTAGCTCCGTGATTTGTGCTGCGGCCTTTGGAAGCAGAGGTCGGTGGTTCAAATCGCAACGGTTGCATGTCCTTAGGAAAGATACTTAACACACAATTTTCCTCAGCCCACCCATCTATTTGGCAAAATGGGTACCTGATGTATATCGGGGGAAGTACAGTGGGACTGCACTGCAGCGACACGGTCTGAAATGGCCAAGCCAATTTCTCCTCTTGGGGGTCAAGGGATGGTACTTTCACTTTTTTTTTTTTTTTTTAATGTCATTTTCATTAGTTTTTGTTTGTGAACCAGCCCATTGTATTATTTCAGTAATTGCCATAGACATTGACGCTACCAAACTGGAGCTGGCCAGACACAATGCTGAAATTTACGGAGTTGCTGATCGCATTACATTCATTCAAGGTGATTTCATCAAGGTAAGCTCATGCTCATTTTTTTTTTTCCTCATTCTGCATAGAAGCATACATTTTATTTCTCCACTGTCAATGCTAAAATTTTTGGTTGCCTTTTGAAACTCAAGTTTTTGGAATTTTTTAATTTTTTTGTTTTTTTTCTGTAAACTATTTTGTAATATTTCATTGCTCTGTGGGGAAGAGAGTTTCACAATAAATATTTGAAATATATTCAGATAAGTATTGCTGGTTACATCAATAATTTTGTGTGCCTTTTTGTGCTCTTGTGAAAATCATTGTCTTATGTCAAGAGGAAATACATGTATAAAGCAGGTTTATGCAGAAAAGGTGAGTTATTGATGTTGATTTTATTGGCCTATCTCTTTTGATCAGTTATAAAAGAAAGACAAAAACAAAACATACTGATAAAATTAGATATATATTTTTAATTACCTGAATTCTTCACATCTATGAAGATCTTGGTACCTGCTTATGTGACCACAGACAAGATTCCTCCCCATTCTTTATAGCCAGTGAATATTTTGGCATGCTGATGTCAAGTGTTTTCTGCTTACATCTGCTTTCAATAGCTTTACGACACTGTTTAAAAATAAAGCAAATGCTTTTGATGCATAATTTTTTTTAAATTTCAAAATACGTCACAGTCAGTAGTGCAACCAGGCCGTGGTTCCTCATTCTTATAATAAGATAATGATTGTAAGAAAATTTGTAAGAAAACTTTTGTCTGTTAGTTATCAGGGAATAACTCGTAAACTTACTCAAATAAATTATGAGCAGTTTTACCCTGTTCAGAATGATTTACTGTGTGAGGCCATATTTGGCAGATTTACTTGTTTAGGTAGTCAGCTGGCTGTGACAGAAAAATAAAAAATGTGGTCAATGGCTGAAAAAAAAAAAAAATTCTTTTTTTTTTTTTTTTTGCCATGAATACAGATGCTGTCACAAAATAATTTAGTTTCATAGAAATATAAGAACGTCCTGAAGGAAGGGTATGGTCTCATTGTGTGGCTGGACATCTCTCTTTATAATTTGATGTGCATGTCCCAATTTTAAGAGTTAATTTGTGTTACTCAGTTATGGAAGCATCTTCAATCACCCAATGCTTTTTTTTTTTCTCTTTGTTTCAGTTGGCGCCAACTCTTAAGGCAGATGTGGTATTTCTCAGCCCACCATGGGGTGGTCCAGAATATTTGAATGCCCAAGTGTATGATATCGACTCAATGGGTGGCTTCAATGCATATCCTTTTATAGTTCAACTTTTCATTGTAGTTTTTGTGTATTTCAGTATAGTATAGATTTATTTTGAAATGTCACATAATTTCTTTTAATCAGTCCTTTATCGTTTTTAAGCAAAAGAAAAATATAACTGAGCATGGAAAATTCAAATTTCTCCGGGATCAAAACAAATGTTAGAGAAACCGGTCATTCACGATTTCCTTGACAGCCTTTCTTTACAAAGAAATAGAAGGACTACTTAGGGCACATAATCATGATGGCACTATGTGGTCCCATCTTAATAGTACTCTAGGAATTAGTGCCGCTCAGTGCATTTACATGACATCAACCATTGCCTTTCAAACAGCATGTTACCACCCCATCATGTCACAGTGTGAACATTGCATAGTGTGGGCTATGGTTATTCCTTGCAATACAGACACCCCACCTAGGTCACCCTACCGTTCAATCACATACCACATCCTCCTGCTGATTCATAATATGAGGCACAAAAATTGAACCTATAATATGAAAGCTGGCAGAAATGCTTGGACAATGGTGGTGACTTTGTTGAACGGCTAATGTATTCAAGCTACATTGTTCCAAATTTGATGATATTATCTTCAATAGTTTTTAACATGGGGTGAGGAAAGTTATTTGTAAGCTTGTAAAGGTAGTCATGGATCTCAAATTTCTGACTATTTGGAAATCCAACTTTCTGGTCAACACTGGCTTTTTTCTAATTTTGGCCATCCAACTGCCAACTTCTGCTGACCCCACTAGTTGATTCGCAGTTATATAATAAACTTTTATTGTGACACAAATCTCACATGATAACATCGAAACTAGGAGTATGATAGAAATTTGTGTGTGCTCTGGATAATAGGGGAAACAGCTTTCTGTGATTGTTTGAAGATCAAGGTCGAAGTTCATGGTGCTTTTTTCCTCAGACTTGACAACAAGCAGTTGAGCTGTTTGCATCAGAATTACATCAAAATAGTTTTTTAAAAATCAAACAACAAATGATACTGCCATGAGATATGTGAGAGGGCAGTTCTACATCTAGATAATACAATACATGTAATTGCATGCGACGATTTTGATGATGGCACTGGTTTGTTTTATTTGGTTTTATTGTTTTTTTAATAATTTATCAGCTTCTGTTAATGTTTATGCAGAACCTTTTTTTTTCTTGATACATTGCCATACCATGTAAGTCTGGTACCGAACATATAAGATTAAAAAAAAATTTTTTTTTTTATATAGACAGCACCATCAATTTGACTTGATAAATTTGGGAGGTGGTGGGGATTTTTTAAATTTTTTGGTGAAAAACAGTTTGACGTAGACTTACAATATAAGAGCGGTATCACACTTCCAACTTTAGTTGGAAATCTGACTTTCTGGTCATCACTGACTTTTTTACTTTTGACCAATCAGCTGATAACTTTTGCTGAGCTCACTAGCCAGTAGCAGTTTTTTAAAAATAATTGTTAACGCGAAACAAGTTTTGCACAACAACAAGCAACTGAAAACACTGTAGAATTTTGCACATGTTCTGCATGACAACGAACTGGTGTTGATCTGCTGTTTGAAGATTGAGATACACAGTTTGTAGCACTTGGTTTTCTCACATCTGGCACCGCGCATTCATTTCAAGTGGTCACATGAGAGTTGCTGATGGTAAATCAATACATGAAGTATCGACAACCACTCAAAGTATGCCAATGGTTGTTAGAGAGATTGATCTGACTAATGTGAGGGGGCAGCTGTATGTGAACTAGATCTAGAAAACAGTTACGCTTGAAGATTGTGATGATGCCACTGCTTGTGGCATGCTCTGCCAGGTTAGTGTGAAGAATTGCAAATTTCCACAATTTATGATTTTTTTATGTGTTTGTCGTATTTGGAAGTGTCCAGCCTACCTGATAAATTTGGAGGCAGGGAGCACAGAATTTTCCAACTTTTTGGTGAAAATAGTTGACATCCCAAAAAGCTTTGTAAGATATTATGGCATAATATTACTCTCATAGCCCTCCTTTATTTTACAAGCTGGCACAGAGTCAAAGTATCAGATAAATGGATTGACTTATGATAGATGGGTTTATATAATCAACAAACATTCTCAAGTTACTCAATCAGCCTGCACAAGTACAGATTTATCTGCAAATATGGTTATCATGAAACATTTTTTCTCATTTTGTTATTTTTATTCCTGCATTTCCTTGTGATGAATGAAATCTTTTAATGTTTGTTAACATTCATGGCTTCTTAATATCTAATATGTTTCACTTCAACATGTTGAAACCTCGTAGACTATGTGAGAATATCAACTTTCTTGGACAGAAATCTGTGGTATATTTACCTTAACTGCTTCACTGCTTCGTTATTGAAGATGGCAAGACAGATATCAGAAAATATTGCATTCTACATTCCTCGCAATGCAGATATAGAGAAGGTAATGTTGAGCTCGTCAAATAGTTTCACAATAGTGGTAAAACTATATTTTGTTCTTGTGCTGTAAATTTATTGTTGTAGTTTTTTTTTTTTTCTGTTCTCGTTTTGTATATATTATATAATTTTCTATTTTTATTTCTATGTATTCTTACAGCCTTATCTCACCTTGCAGGAATTCGCGATTGCAACTTTTCTACAATTTTGTGCAGTTTGTTTTTTTCACCAACTAGGTATTTTAAGCAAAATCACATGACCTAGGGAACATCGCTTGTATGTGGCTTTGCTTACTTGCTCTGCGCATGGCAGACAAACCTGGACAAATGATGAGCTCTCAGACCTGTCACATCATATAAACAAAGCCACATGTGAGCGATGTTCCCCAGGTCATGTGATTTTGCTTAAAATACCTAATTTTTGCAATTTTAGGCAATATTTGCAACTTTTATGCAAATTCTGTCAAAAAAAAAAAAAAAAAGAAAGAAAGAAAGAAAGAAAACAAGAAACCAATAAATAATGATAGAATGTACTATTTCATTCGGCTTCACAATACCACAATTCATTGTAAAAGACACATTCAACTCTTCTGCAATCGATGAGCAAACTGAGGCCTACAGGTCTATAGGTTTAGTACTCTAAATTTTTGTCTGTGTTTTATTGCGGAAGCCTAGCTTGCTGAAAATACTAAAAATGTAATATAGATCTAGGTTAGCTATCTAATTACATAATAGTTTACGAGGCTGTACTGTTGGTAGGCCTGTTTTGATATAAATCTAGACCATGAAAACAACAGCAGCATTGATGTTCAAATTTGGATTCCAAGTTATCAATATCTTTGTTTCAGTCAAGTGTATTGCCTTATTATGATTTCCAATGTGGATTTTGACCCTATTTTTGTAAACCATCATTGATTGGGTTGAGCAGAATTGTGTTTTTTATTGCTTTCTCTCAATCATAAAATGTCCTAATAAAAGGAATATCAATGAGCAATGTTAGTCTTCTTTTTCGTCAATGCCCGTATGGTCCTTTTTTCATGAGTTTTTAAATTTTATTGGATGGTCCAGCTCTAAGTTGTAAATCCACATGTAACTGCATTTACAGTCACAGTACTTATCCTAAAGTAGCCTAGACTCCTATAGTACTGTTCTGACTGTTCATCTTTTTTTTTTTTTTTTCTGAGATCTAACTAAATCTGGCTAGAAAAATTGTCTGACATTATCAAGTCCAAGCCATTGATTTACAGCACATGTATATTATTCAACATACAGTGTATTGTTAATTGTGAACATTAATTGGGCTCTTCATATAAGTTGCAAAACAAAAATAACCATGAAATTCACTGACAAATTGCAAAATGTATGCCCTGATGCAAGTTTATGACAAGCTGCAGTAAGAGAGCTATATTGCAGGCTTTGCAATAAGTTAGAGCTTCAGTTAATGCAGTTAAACGTTTGCAGTTTTCATAAAATGTTGCATAATAAGAATTTTTATTCAGCCTTTCCGGCAATTTGTGAAATATGAGCATTGAAACAGCCCTTCCAACAAGTTGCAAAATGAAAGCTCTAATTAATGCAGCTGCTCTGAAAAATTATGATAATTAACTAAGTTTTCCGCCAAGTTGTAAAATAAGTGCTTTAATGCAGCTTTTTTCAAAAAGGCCCAAAATATAATGAATATCAAAGCAGCTTTTCCAACAAGTTGCAAAAAGTGTGCATTACCTAATTCAATGCAGCGTCAAAAAATATGTCAACTTTATTGACAAATTTTTATGTCTGGGAATGAAAAGCTCAAGATTGAAGGAGTAGTACAACATCATTTTGTTGTGTCAAGTTTCTTTTTGTTTTTGCCACAGATGAAATGTTACGATTATTGTAAAACCACTGGTGTACAAATTAGAAGCCGATTGCTTCTTAAATTTGAGATTTTAACAAATAAAGAGACTGGATTATACGGACCGCTCGTTTTTCTGTAACTGACCGTAAACCACGCATGATGTCATCTGTTTCCAGAAAGCACACTAACGGGACACCTGAGTGGGTCTATTCATTATGTAAGGACTGGTGTAATGTGTGGTTGAGAACTGTTGGTCCCAGGATACTCAGATGTTTTCAGGGGCTCCTCCTTGCTCTGTTATGTTTCTCACCATGTCACTTAAACTTGGGATTTATCGCCCCAGTTTGAAATTATCACCATAATATGTATGCACAGCCTAGTAGACACTCCATCAAAGGTAAAGGAAACTTGATCTAACAGAAAAGTGAAATCTTCCATGTCCAAAGATAAAATCCCCTTGAACAGAAGAGAAGAATTGAAATCAAGGGCCACATGGCCCAATCCGCTCCTCTCAAGTGCTCCGAAACTACAATCAAAAGAAACGATGATCAAGAGAAGAATATCAGATAGATATTCTCCCGCAATGCCAACATCGACTTAGAGATCAGCGCTAGAATCTCTATGGGGTGTGTTTTCGCAAAAATAACACCACTAACATGTTTCTGGCTACTACAAATTTCTTATTTTACAACAAATAGCATAGGTTGTCCCTGACATTGCACTGCCCCTTTAAAAATCCATACTGCTATCTATGGTAATATAAAAGTTATCAAATCAGTCATACAGGATGTAGTGCCAGTTCTCATAACAGTTATGTTATAGCCATCATTCATAGTCGACTGTTAGTGGCACCCAAGTCTGCTTTTATCGTTTTCTATTCAATACCACATACATGTAATAATACACCAACGCTTGTATTTTCAGTGCAGGACACACACACATTTTGTTACACATGTGTTCTCTTGCAGTAAATGTTAATGTTAATCCGTTCTATTTGGTAATTGTGTAACAGGCATTTCTTTCACAGCTTTTTTTTTGGGGGGGGGGAGGGGGTGGGGGGAAGCAGTGTAATATGAGATTGTTGTTGTCAGTGAGATTTGCGTATCACAACCATTCAATGATGCACTTTATAAAGTTTACTTGTCAGTAAATTCAAACCTTGATCTTTATTTGGGTGAGGGCTCATCAAGACTTTGTAATAATTACATTTTAACTTTCCTGCCCTTTATTTTTGCTGCACAAGATTTTCTTTTCTCTCTCTCTCTCTCTCTCTCTTTTTTTAATTTATTTATTTTTTTTTTTTTTTAAGGAGTGGATTCTGTATTATTAGTATGAATCGGCAATGCTGAATGACTGTCTGTCTATGGGTTTATCATCACTGGGTTTTCAATGTCAGTAAAGAGGAAAGGGGTTTCATGGTGAATTTTTTTCTTTTAAACGTGAAAATACATGTAGTAAGTTGGCTTTGCCTTTTTACAAATATTTTGTGGTCATTTGTATTCTTTTCCTCTTAAGTAGTGTAAAATACACTTGTAGTCAAACAATCAGTTGCTCTTGAACTATCTCTTTGTTGATTCATTTGATTTTTCTTATTAATAGGTGTTTGCACTCGCTGAGGATGGACGCATTGAAGTTGAGGAGAATTTTCTTCACACAAAACTAAAGACATTGACAGCCTACTTTGGAGAGCTTCTAAATTTTAGCTAGCTCAACCGCATATTGTATCAGCCTAATTATCTTCTAAGTTAATCATATGGAAATTCAGCCTCCTAAAATTCTCATATTTAATTAATTTTATGTCACTACATGTAGTTGAAAGAAATTTTGTTTTTAAGTACAGGGATGTCAAATTTCTGACTTCAGTTGGAATTCCGACTTTTTGGTCGTTTCCGACTTTCCTACTTTGGTCGATCAACTGCCGACTTTTACTGAATCCACGAGACAATTGCGATTTTATAATAATTTGCTATACAAATTTCGCACGATGGCGGCAGTGAACTGGAAGTACAAAAGACTTATCCTAATAGATACCTGGGATGGTAGTCGGACTGTTGTTCAGCGGCTGTTCGAAGATCATCGAAGTTCGTAGCACTTCATTCCTCACACCCAAAATGCAATCGAGTGGTCGTGTGAGAGTTGTTGATAAAAAATCAGCACATCAGAGCAGTGACAACAACAAATAATGTGCCCATGATCTTAGATAGACTAGTGTAAAAGGGCAGCCGTTCGCGATCTAGATCTATTTTAATAACGTGTGATGATTATGATGATGGCACTGCCTGTGGGAGCTTTTCAGTTCTTGGAATTTCCACTAGTTGAATTATTTTATGGGCCCATCCAGGGATCTTGTGAAGACTTGCAAAACTTCTCTCAAAACAATGACAACTTCTTGCAGACGTGAAAACCCTAGATTTTGAACTGTCTTACATAACCGGACAGTGCCGTGATGGGGGGGGGGGGGTGTCAGAGGAAACTTTCCGACTTTTTTGTGAAAACAGTTTGCCCTGTTATAAAGTATATGGCACTGGAGACTGATAACCTTTGGGTTTTCATCGGTATTCTAGGTGAACTGTCAGTATACAACATATTATCAAATGTCCAGTAGCAAATTTTATTTAATCAAAGAATGATCGTGATTGGCAATTTTCATCTATGAAAGGGTTTTGAAATAGGTGTATTTGAAAGAATCTTCAGGTCATTGGGTCTAGACTCAGTTATTACCATAACCTTAGAAATAACTTTACACATCTTGTGTGTAATTTTTATGGATTCAGATCTGAAATGTGGCTGCTTTTGCTATGAGTGTGGCTACAGATTTTTCCAGCATTTCTTCTACAATAGACATCTAAAAACATTTATCAAGTTGTTTTCATTTTAGGCCTTGGTCCTCCTCCATGGCCCATTCCACAACGAGCTGGCAGAAATTTGCCCTGTCAGTTCATATTTACAAGTGGAAGACAGCATAAGTACATGTATTGTATTTTAAAGATATAAGGCCAGAAGTATCTAGATTCAGTAGGATTTTTTTTTTTTTTTTTTGTCATGTCTAAAAGATAGACATATGCATGTGTGAAGTTTCTCAGGTTATAAATGAATTTCAGCCATGTACACCCATGTTTGACATTTACTTTTGGGAAATTTTATCACTGTTTTATGATTTGTGTGTTTTTGGCTATCCTTTGCTTTGCAATGTCCTGTTTTGTTTGGCAGTTTATTTGTTGGTCTCTCTTAAATGTATAACAGATTAATAATCAATCCATGGTGCTATGTAAATAACCATTTATTTAAAGCTTTTTATTCTGTTCATACAATTTAAAATCTCAGGGATTTGTTGGCTCTTTGTACACTTTGTTGCTCAGTCATAGGATGAATATCATACATTTCCACTTGCCATCATATAAAATGATAAAACCAGTACATAAATGCCATATTTTAAAGCAGCATTAGTTATCAGATGGCTTTCTTTCATATTGGGTTTTATTTTCTTTTTTGTCCTTTTTTTTTCCCCCCAGTTTCTAGCCTTCAGTCAAATCATATCCATTTATATAACAATAAACATATTTCTAGAGATTTCATTTGAGATATTGTTTTAAATTTGCCATCAAAAGCTGTCACAGAGTATATAGAATTTACACCCTGACAGCTGAAAGCCAAAATTTTTATGTTGGTAAAAATGTTGTACATGTAACTTGTGACCAAAAAAAAATTTTAAAAATTTATGTCACCGCAATGTGCTTGCAATGCTTTTTAATGTCAATAAAAACCAGGAAAGGATTGCATCATTTGCTCGTTTCTTTGTAAGACATTTTAAAGCTTTGTGCTATTGTGAAAATTTATGTCAAATATTCAGATGTGCCCAATGGATCACATGTCTATCACTGCTCCTAGATTTTGTGTACCGTAATGCTGGCCCCCCAGAAATTCGTTTTTGCAACTTTTGCACGAATTCGTGCACTGCGCGATTTTTCCAAATTTTTGCAACT